>JAOEHY010013129.1:0-91254 GCA_025447955.1 Psilopsiagon aurifrons | reverse complement strand
GTCCTTGGCCAGACCAAACATCACTAAGCCATAACTAAAAACATTGGTGTTATCAGTGCTGTTCTCAGGCCACAAGTGAAAAACACAGTGCTGCACCAGCTACTAAGAAGGAGAAAAATGACTGCTACTGCTGAACCCATGACACTGTTCCATGTCATTATAAGGGGTTTTGAAGCCTTGGAAGCAGCAGGGCTGTGGCAGAATTACCCCTCTGCAGCACCAATTTAAGGGGTTTTTTTTCAGTGTGAATAATAACAAATGTTTTCATTCTGGCTTTTTGGTTCAGCATTGCAGGGAGGTGAACGTCTTGTCTGACTTTCTCCCAAAACTGCCTGAATTCTTGGTGTTTTGGCTGCTTGGGGGAATTTTCCCAGCCTGCTCCCACGTCTCTGTCCCTCCTTGGTACCTGGCCATGGCTTCAGGAGCTGATGCATTAGGGAGGACTGTGGGATGGAGGTGCAGCCTTCCTGCTGCCAACAGGACCCAGACAGGAACCTGTGCTGGGAGGTGAGCTGAGGGATGCCAGGGATAGCACTGTGCTCTGGGATGAGAGCATCCCTGCATCCCCACTGGGCACCCCAGGGTCCTCCCCCTCTGGCTGGGAGATGTGCTGCTGCAGCAACACCAACCAAGGGGGCAACTGAAGGGCCGGGAAAAATCCATCCAGAGCTCAGAGATGATCTACAACTGACTGGAAACTCAAGGAGGGGAAGTTTCACAAACCCAACTGGGATGCAGAGTGAAAAATACAGCTGCCATGGCTCAACAAGGGGGTGAGCAACCTGAGGCCACCGCTTGCCTGTTTGCTGCAGCAATGTGCATGCATGTCAGGCCTAGCATTCACCCCTGGAGAACACCTCTTCTTTAAGAGCATCTACGTGAGGCATGCAATGATACATATTCCTGCTTGCTGCTTTTTATGCAGTTGATGCATGCTGAAGGGAGACATGTTGCCTTTCTCGGAGTCAGAGAAGCCAGTGTTGAGGTCTGGACCACTCTTCACTGATGCTTATGGGCTTTGCCATGGGGGCAGAGGCAGCATGAAAGATTTGTAAAGGGCACATCAGATCCCTACTCAAAAGCCTGAGGTAAGCGCCGTGTCTGGGGAGGCTCCTGCAAATCACAAGGGTTTCCCATGCGGAGCTGCTTTTTTTAACTGTATTTCCCTGAAACATGGAAACATCCATGTCCATCAAATCCACAGGGAAATACCTCCAATCTGCCAGAGCTGGTGCAGTTCCCAAAACGATCTAAATCTTCAAAACCAAGAGACTAAACAGTGTCAAACTCATGTCAAGCATCTGGCTTTTAAAGAGGCCATAAAAATTAGGAGGTATCACTGAACATGATGGATCACTCGCTGCCCTGCCCTTCAAGCTAAAGGCTGTGACCTCGCCTGCAGACCTTGTTTATTAGGTAAAAATGACATCCCGTTAGCAGCCTCGTGAGCTGACTCATGGAGGAGGAGAGCAAAGGTCCCGCGGTTTCTGAGCAAGTCAGACTGTAAAGCTGTGTAGGGCTTTGGGTCCCAACACCATGGCTGGAAGCAGCTGGCTCCGGTTTTGCTGTGGTTCCTGCTGAGCCACCTCAGATGCAGAAGGTGCCAGTTTGTGGCCAAAGTAAAAGCCCTCTAAAAAACCCCAAACCAAACCCACCTGGAAAAGCTTGTTCCTCTGAGCAGCCAATGTATGAGCGAGGTCCTGTCGTGGTTGAAACACCAGCCTTCCAGTCCTACAAGTCTGGCACTCTGCATTGCTCTGCCTCAGTTTCCCTTCTGTGCTCTGGGAGCATCACTTCCCAGTGTAGGAGCTACATCCCTCCCATGGCCATTTCCCCCAACACCCTGAAGTGATTAATAAAGGGAATTAAAAGGGGAAATAATGAGGGAACGTCCTGGGTGCTGGGGCTGAGGATGGACTCTTCTCCAGGGCACAGGGCTCTCCCAGCCTGAAGCTGCTGCCTTCCTCCCACTTCCAGCTGTCACCAGCTTTGCTCCTGTTAGTGCTGGCAGCTTTTGCAGTGATGAACAGTTCCTGCTCTGGCTCAGCTTTCCTTTTCCATGCTCTGGCTCAGTGCTGTGCTGAGAGGAACCCTGCTGAGCTGCCATGCTGGCCCTGGCCCCAGCTGAGCTAGGTTCCGACAGGGCTAGCAGGTTCCTCGTGCTATCTGCAGACATATCCTTCCCAATGGGTGCTCTAAAGAGCACCCGCCAGATACAGACATCTCCAGAGGGGCTTTAGACAGCAGGATGATGAATTCTTGTTGTTTCCTATGGCTTTTTGCTTAGCTGGGATGCTGGAGCAGTGAAATAGTGCTGGGAGAAACCCCCAGAACTCATTGAGCCCACCACCAACCCCAAACCTTCTCCAGCACTCGTGTCCTCACTGATCTTCCTTTTCTATCACCTGCACTGTAATTTCAGTCCTAGAAGATGCTGAATAAGCAGCATAGCAATGGTTGGCAAAACTGGGATGGATAAAACCCACTAAGGATGCAATTTACTGCAAGCCCAGTATCCCCAGTACTGCTGCCACAGCATCCCAGCATGCCACAGCATGCTGAGTACAAGACTTTATCTCCATATATGTGGGAGTGCAGGAGGAGGTGGTGTTGGCCAGGACAGATGTGAAATGTCAAAGCACACACATTTTGAACAGACTTAAGAAAAGAAGTAACTGTGTTTATAAGAAGCCATTCCAGGGCTGTTTGTTGTGCCTTGTTTATCCCCAGACATTCATCCTACTACAGTTTTGGCCATGCAGATACTTGAGCGTCATGGAGTTTGTCATGCCGAGTGGATGTATACATGAGAGAACATTTATTTGTCATGAGCAGCTGCTATTTCCTCTGCTAAAGAAAGATCTTTTTTCATCCAATCAGAGCCGGGAATGCTCATTTACAGCTGTGAGGACTCTCCGAGGCCCCCACAGTGTCCGGATTGACATGCAGGTCCATGAGGATGAGTCCTCAGCATTTACTCTCAGCAAACCAGTGCATGGCCAGTGCCTGGGGAAGGCAAGGGCAGCCCCTGCCCTGGCTGAAGGGCTCTGCTGGGTGATCCATGGTGCTGCTGGAGGAAGCTGCTTGGGGACTTGGAGTGATCACTTCAGGCATCAGTTTAGGAAACCTCTTTCTCCTGCTTTCACCAGCATCCCTGGGTCATTGCTGTCCCCAGCATCCCCTGGTCCCCTGGGGCTGTTCCCAGTATGGCATCACAGTCCCTCATTTCTACTGCAGGACCACATCCAGGACATGGATAAGAATGAGCACAAAGCCTCTGCAAACCTCCAGCAGCTCTGCAAATGGGGATGGAGACTGGAGAAAGGGGGCAAGAGAAAAGGGAAAGGGGAAAGGAGAAAGGGGACAGGGCAAAGGCTTCCAGGCTCTGTCCAGGTGTGCTTGGCCATTGCTTGGCTGGTTTCTCTGCTGGTAGTGCTTTGCTACCAGCTCTCCATTCATTACCTTTTGCTGTCCCAAGCTTTGGCAGCTGAATTAGCCTAGAAACCTGAGTGCTCCCACACGATGCTCTGGGATCTGGAGGCTTGCTGCTGCCAGGTGGCTTGGGGGCATCCCAGGACATCCCTGAGAGGGGTCCAGGGGTCAAAAACAAACACCAGGAAACCCAAGGCAGGACATCCTCTGGTTCTAGCAGCAATTACCCCCACAGAGCATCCTTCCCAGGGTGGTTTTCCCAGCACTCTCCTCCTTGGTGGAGTTGCTTGCACAAGCAGGGACACTGTGGCCAACTCTTCCTTCCCAAGTATTGCGTTTTCCTGCTGGTGCATCCCATCAGCACCAGCCAGAGCTGCACTGCAGAGCAGCTGGGCTCACCTTCAAACACCATCACTCCTACGATGGCCAAAAGCTTCTTGAACAGCTACACAAGAGTCTCCTGATTCTCTTAATTATTTATTGTCATGCTTAATGTGCTGCAATTATTAGAATAAATCGTTGGGATTTGCAAAGTTTATAACCTAGAATCACTCACTGAAATGGGAGCTGAAAGGCCCTGGTGCAGCTCATCCCTTCTGCGGGGTGTTTGTCATCATTCAAGCATCTAACAACCTTTGATGGGTGATCAGCCTTGTCTGCAGTCAGCACACACCACCACGTTGCTGCTTTGCTCTGGTTTTCCTCTCTTGGAGGGGAGCAGCTCATGTTTTCTCACATTTTTCTGAAGTCATTCTGTGTTTTCAGAAGGATGTGCTAAGCCAAGAAGGATTTCTTCTTGCGGGTGTGTTTGCTTTGAGACTTGCCCTTGCAGAGCAGCACCCAGTGCATTTGTAAAAACATATATAATTGCCCCTTCCCCCTGCTTGGACTTGCTGGTGCCCTCAGGGAGTGGACGGGTGCTGGCAGCCTGTGCGGCCATACAGCTGCTGGAGCAGCAGACCTCAGAGAGGACACCTTTGAGGTCCCCATCCTTGCAGAGCAGATCCTGTCCTCCTAGGAGGTCCCATAGCTCTACAGCGTGTTCATGGGACTCCCAGCTGGGCCCAACACAGACCAACAGCCGCTGTGGTTGGGAAAAACCAATGCAGCCTGATGCTAAAGGGCATAGGGCAGGCAGAGGTCACTGGAAGAAGGCAATGGCCAGGGTAGCAAAGAGCAATTAGGAAGAACTGAGATTTGCAGAGTACAGATCAACCTCAGCAGCTCCATCAGCTGCTGCCAGCTGGATTTTGTAGGGTGAGAGGAACAAAAAAAAAACCCTTTTTCTACTTGGGCAGGAAAGTGGAAGGGACCTACATGTAAAGTCCAAGGAAAATACCTCCTATCCTTGATATCAAGCAGCAGATGGAAGGACTTGGGTGCAGATCTGGGGCAAATGGGTATTGGTAACCCCATGTTGTTGCAGGGACCAGGGACATCAATGTGCCCATGTCATCGGGACACTTCCAGTGAGCCCAGACTAGAGGAATGGGATGGGCAAAATATGACAATTCCCTGTATGAAGACTGGCTGAGGCTTGGTGGCAGGGACCATGTCTCTGGTGGAGCCAAACTGTCGTTGAGTTTGGCAAAGGGTAAGTAAACCCCTCTGGTCCAAAAGCGCAGCCCTGCTTTCCTGGGAGATTGCAGGATGCTTCCTGGCACTGCTGGAGCACTCCTGGAAATCATCCCTGGCACACCACGGGAGGGTGAATGCACAGAGTTTGCCCTCATTGCACCGTGGTGCATCAGGGAAGACCTGTGACGCAGGAGAGGAGAGCAGGGCTAAGTACTCCTCACTGATAATAGCTCAATTTTCAGCCATCCTCAGGATCTTGGAGGGATGTTGCTTGAGAAAAAAAAAAATTGTGGAAAGACAAAGAAATCCAAAGGAAATGGACAGCAGGAGGCTTGTGATTAAATGGCTTTAACTCATATCCTTAAAAGCATAGATCTACTTTGGGAGCTGCCTGGGGAGAGGAATGTAAGGCTGGCCCTGCTGGCTCATGCCAAGGGTCTCTTTGTAGCTTATCTCCACCAGCACACACTAGCTGGGATTTAGGGAACCAGTCCAAGGACAGGGCAAGTCAGAGCAACCTCGGCTGGTGATGCTCAGCAGTCACCGAGAGCCAACCCCATCCTTCTGAGTCCCTCCCTTTCTGGAGGGACCACCACCCCTCAGAAAGGAGCTTGGGGTCTAGATAGGAGGTACCTGTGGGTGGGAAGCCCACCTTGTGGGAACAGGGAATATGATGGGGTGCCCTCCCACAGCCCCCACAGTGTTCCCAGGTCGCTGGGGCTGTCAGCACAGGGAAGGGATGGGAACAGCAGCCAGCTGGTCCTGCTGTCCGGTACTGCAGGACACAACTTGCCAGGGGAATAATTGAAGCTTTGCAGCGGGAAGCTAGGGATGGATGGGCTGTGTTGTGAAGCCCTTACCATTCCCTGGGAATCGGACTGCAGAGATAAAGTAAAATATCTAAGACCCCATTCCAGCTGGAGCTGGGATCTTAAAACGGACCATGCTGTGCCTCTGGCTGCAATAAAGACAGAGAGAAATCCCTCCTGGCGAAAAATCCCAGCTCTCTTGCTCAGCCCATGGATCATGGCCATGGCCCTCCCAACCAAGCTGCAGCTGAGCTCAAAAAAGATGCCGGCATCTGGCTGTGCCCATCACCAAGAGCCCTCTCCACTGTGTGGCATCATTGCTGGGTCACTGTGGTCCCGATAAGCCACAGAATTTCCTAAGCCATGAATCAAGAGGGATTTCCTCCAGCTGCTGCAGCGCTGCCTTAGAGTGACACAGCCTGAATCACACTCATGCCCTCCCATTTCACTCTCCATGGCTTGACCTGGCTTTGTCCTGACCTAATTTCCTCGCAGGGAGATCCCTCTTTGCCCAGTCTAAGCACTGGGGACAGTCCATGCCAGGCATCCCGGCCCCACCACAACCAGGCATCAGGAGCACGGGACCCACCTGCCTCTGATGCAGAAAGCCTGTGCCCACCAGTAGAAACTGGGAGAAAGGAGTGGGTGTCCCTCCAGAAGAACAGGGAGAGGCAAGGCTGGATGCCCGCCCCGTTCTGCCCTGCACTGCTGCTGTCGGTCTCTGCTGCAGATACAACTGTTCTGGTGTCCTTGGGGATGGTGACACATCCCCAGAGTGGGTGCTGGGTCCTCCGAGCCCCTTGTGACCAGGCTCTGAGCCCTGCTCCAGTGTCCAGCTACCCAAGGCTGCAGCATCGTGGCTGAGCTGGCAACCACAAACATCCCCAGCTCCTGACTCAGACCCCGCTGCAAATGGCAGGATGAGGATAAATGAACAGGTTGGGTTTCTGATGGCTTCTTCTTCATGGATTCTGGGCTTTGCTGATTCCCTGGGGATATGCATCAGTGGGAACATGGAGCAACACTGCCTGAGAGGCAGGCGGGACACAGGGACACATGAATGACACCGCCAGCCCCAATGTGGAATCACAGCTATTGCTAGCACATATTTAAGGCTTCAGAAGCATTTTGAGTGCCTCCCTGGTGAGGGGGGCTCTGGTGAGGAGCTTGGTCTGTCCTCTGCAGTGAAGAAGAAGAAATGAAGCAGGTTCCAGCCTGCATCTGGAGCCTGCAGTACCACACTGCTGCCTCCTCCCTGACCTGAGGCAAAGATCAAGAGGTAGAAGAAGCAGAAAGACCTGGAGGTCCCTCTGGGCTTCCTGTTTGGCCTCCATGTGCCCAGGAGCCCATGAGGGTGGTGTGTTAGAGGGATGCAAGCTCGTGCTTTCTATGATTTTCATTAAGGGGGAGGTGGCAGCATGCAAAGGGAGACAAGAGGCTGGACCCTGGTGTCTGCACATGGGGATGGCTCAGGACCTGGAGAAACACAGCTCTATGCAGAGGGTTGGCAGCGGTGCCATGAGGGGTGAGGATGAGTGCCACCAGCACGGGGACCACAGGAGGGGACAGCGGCCAGCAGGTCAAAACTACAGCCATTCACACCTTGGTTGTCATCTTAGCTCATTCACACAATGGGAAGATGGGTTTCAGCACTGTGTGTTCTGGGTGCTGTGCTCTTCACAGGGAGCAGGCGGGGGTTTGCGAAGGGACACAGAGGGTCAGCAAGAGGGAAACACAGGAGCCTGTGGATGGCTCAGGAAAAGGCAGGGTTTTGGCTGTGGGAACATCACCCTGGTGAGGAATCACTCCCTCATGTCCGGGGTGCCTGTTGTCGCTGCCTGCTTGGGTTTATGCTGGCTAAAGCTCAGGCAGGGGCTTTGGCTCAGGTCCCAGGCTGGCTGGAGCTCTGAGCTGTGTGTCTGGAGTGGGGCTCCATCCCCCCTTATGCCTCCCAAAACCACATAAGCCCAGAGGATCTTCGACCCACCTATGGGCACTGAAGGATACTTCTTGGTGGGATGCCCCACATCAGGTTGTGCTCTGAACACCAGCTTGGGGGGCCTGGCACCTTACTGGGGGGTCCCACCCCAGGGGGGTTTCTGCCAGTGGAACTGGTGGCTGTGAAGCTGGTGGCTGGGCTGCTGCAGATGGAACAAGATTTGGGGGCACCTTGGTGCTTGGCAAGGATGGAGCTGAAGCTCAGTGGAATCCTGTGGTTGTTGCACTGGCTCTGCAGTGGATATACTCCATTGGAATGACTCTGCCAGGGTCTCTGTGTCCTTGTGAGCCAGCTCAGTGTGCATGTCCCTGCCCTACCTCTGTCCCCTGTGCTGGGAGCTGTCCCGGACCGGGGGACTCTGGCTGCTGCCCATGGACAATGTTCCAGCTTTGCTCCTGAAAGCATTTGCAGTTATTTTTGGACAGTAACTGCTTTCCCAAACATTTGCCTTGGTGTTGGTGCCTGGACCCGCTCACAGCTGGGACTCCCTCCTCTGACCACCACCATGCAAAGCTGAATTCTGCCAGCCACAGCATCCTTCATGTGGCCGGGTACTACCTCCGTGTCCAGGATCCCACCTCTCCCTTTGGACCACTTCTCCCATCCACCACCCCACAGCAGGTTCAGGATCCACAGGGAGTCACGCAGAGCATCTCTCCAGGGTAATCCAGCCCTCCAAATCTCCCATTCCTCAACATGGGTCACTCACCAGTCCAGCTGCCGGAGAGAAGACTTCAAGACTTTAAATTCAAGAGGGGCCTGAGGAGAAGCTCCGTGCACTGTGCCGAGAGGCTCTGCTGTGTGCTCTCCTGCAGGCAGGACTGCACATAGAATCATAGAATCAGCTAGGTTGGAAAAGACCTTTAAGATCATTCAGTTCAACCATTACCCCAGCACTGCCAAGTCCCCACTAAAACATGTCACTGAGGGCTTTGTCTACATAGTTTCTGGACACTTCCAAGGATGGTGATTCCACCACTGCCCTGGGCAGCCTGTTCCAACACTAGACAACCCTTTCAGTGGAGGCATTTTTCCTAACATCCAATCTAAACCTCCCCTGGTGCAGCTTGAGGCCATTCCTCTTATCCTGTCTCTTGTTACTCGGGAGAAAAGACCAGCCAGCTCCTCTTTCCATCCTCCTCTCGGGTAGTTCTAGAGAGCGATAAGGTCCCCCCCGAGCCTTCTCTACTCCAGACTAAACCCCCCCCAGTTCTCCCCGCTGTTCCTCATCACCCTTGTGTTTCAGGGCCTGCACCAGCTCCATTGCCCTTCTCTGGCCCCTGTCCAGCATCTCAATGTCTCTTTCGTAGTGAGGGGCCCAGAACTGTACACAGGATTCACCTGGACACGGCTGGGACAGGGACACCATGGCTTTCATCTCCAAGAGTTCACTTCAGTCCTGGGTACAAAGAGCCACAGCAACGGGTCCATGGCTTTGTCCTCACTGGGAGTCCTGGTTTTGACTCTTTAAGGGTCCATGTGCAGAATGAGTCCAGCCCATGAGCTTGGCCAGCGGCCAATGGAGAGGAACAACAAGTTTAGTGATATTACTATTTGTGTTGCAAGCAAGCCAAAACATCCCTGGCCGAAGGAGCAAAGGCCCTTTCCCACCCCCTGTCCCGCTGGAGAGCTGAGCATCGCCCTCCAGGGCTGAAGCAGAGTTGGGAGCCTTCCCCATGGGGGAACTGGCCCGTGTGTTACCACCGAGGGCTGAACCATGGTATTGCAGCCGCTCTTTCAACATACAGAACAGATTTGGCAACCCCATGGGCTATTAATAGGGCTGTGCTGTTTTCCCTGGGCCCCATGCAGTCCTGGATGAGTGTGGGAGAGCAAAGCAAACTCTAAGGGAGGTGAAGCACTGAGTTTACCTAAGGAGAGGTCAGGCGAGGCGGGAAATAACCCTCTGGAGAGCAGGAAGCAGAGCAGTGCCCTCTCCCACCTTATCGCTTCTCGTGCCCATGCCAGTTCTGACGAGCCAAGAGGGAACAATGAACAATGGACCCAGTAATGTGGCGACAGGGGACGTGCCGCATTCAATCCCTTCCCAGCCCCACGGAGGGAAAGACATTGTGAAGGAATTGCCATGGGATGGTCCACTGTGGTTGTTGTTCTTTGACTTGGCCCACTGCGCGTTAGAGTCACCCTGATGGGCCAGTGCCATGAGCAGTGAGATCCCTGTGTGGACACCTACATCACCCACCTTTGGGACAGAGCAGGGTGCTGTAGCCATGGATGTAGTCCCAAAAGGCGATGTTAGAGGTGGAGCAACTCTGTTGGGAATGGAAAGTACAGAGAGAGGGCATTCAATGAGGAGCTGGTTTGGGCTGTTCATCCTGGCTTTATCCTAATCCATGGGAGGATGGAGCCAGAGGTCACCTAGAGGTTCAACCCCTGAGCATGCTGAGCACGGGACGGAGACCCCATCACAGCTGCCCTGTGGTTAGGTGCTGCAGGTACCTGCCCTGGGCCTGCACCACGAGCACGCTGTATTTTTGGCAATGGAATCGTCCGGCGGAAGAGCCACCCTAAACAATGAGGAAACCCAGCCCGCTCAGCCGCCACCCCTTATCTCACAGCCCAGCTCCATCCTGCCCTTGCGCCCTCCCTTCCCCAGCACAGCTCCTCTGCCACCTCCAGCTGTGCCAATAAGGCACTGACCACTTCCCGGCCAACATCTGTCTGCCTGCGTCTCCAGATTCCCTCCTGGCTGCTCCTCAACACTGCAGCCTCTGCTCCTGCCCCAAATCAGCTGGGATTGCATGGGCTTGGGAAGCTGGTCTGGGTCAGGGGCAGGAGGACCTGCTGGAAATGACAGATCACCCCAGGCATTGCTGAGCCATGGGACCCTTCTCCCATCCCCTTGGGCAATGCCAAGGGCACAGAGATCATAGTCCCAGGGTAGCAGGATGGTTTGCACCACCCTGGTAAAATTGGATGCTTCCAAGGGTGGTCTGAGGTCTGGCCATCAGCCTGCCCAAGGTGATTTGAGAAAGCCTTGGCCAGAGACCAGCCTCACCCAGCAGCACAGGGCAAACGGCCTCTGGTCACTGCTGGCAGGACCCTGTGGCAAAGGAGGGTGCCCAGCGGCAGGGATCATGGCCAAGCTGTGCTGGAGAGGAACCTGCCCTGCTTGGTGGCAGCAAGAAAAGCATATCTGCCAGGCTGAAGCACCAGATGGGATGGAGTGAATGGTGCCAACCATCCCCCAGCCCTGCCAGACCCCTGTCCCCATGCAGCATCAGGCACTGATGAGCCCAAGGGACACCAGCCAGCCCACCAGGTCTTGTCCTGCTTCACATCCTGGCAGCACTGCCAGGAACTGCCGGCACAGCAGCTGCCTGCGCACAGGCAGAAGCCTCCTTCCTATGGCCCCACTCCTGCCTTGCAGCATCTCCGTCCCGGGGGCAATAGCCTCTCCTGTCTCTTCCCTGCCACAGCCTTCTCTTCCGCCATCCTGCAGCTGTAGGTGGCAGAGTCACACGAGAGCCTGGCCACAGAGTGAGGCTTTATCAGGAGGGAGTGCGGCCATCATGGCCCAGGGCAGGCTGAGAACAGCCAATTTGGAAATCCACCTTCCACTGCAAGGGCTCGTCTTTCCCCACCCTCATTTTGCTCAAAGGGTGGAAAAGCTGGGAGAAACGCTGTGATTGCTTCCCGATGTCACATCGTCTGGAGAGCGCCCATTGGTGGGAGCATGCCAGCTCCTGAGCCAGCTGGCTCCAAACGCCCGAGGGCAGCAGGCAGCATGGGAACCTCCGTCCCTCAGCCAGGTCCCCTGGGCTGCTGTGCTGTTCAATCTACCACCCCTTGGCACAACCACGCAGCAGGCACCTCCATAACGCTTTCTCTGAAAGTTCTCTAAACATGGAAAACACATCGTGCACCCTTAATGTCCCCTCTGCCCTGCAGCCAGCACTGCTGCTGCAAGCCTTCCTTCCTCCTAACCGATGGCGATGGCTCTGCAGAACTCATCAAGCATGGCAGATGAGCAGCCAGACCACAGCACATGGAGAATTTCCTATTGTTTCAGACAGTAATGTAAACTGTTTTGCTCTCCAGGACAAGCACATAATCCCTTTCTTTTCTGGAGTATCATCATTTTATTTTGTGATCAAGCACCATTTAAAGACTCCCTGAAAGGTTTTCAAAGTGCATGAAGTACATACAAATGTCCACCTTTGGCACAGTCCTGAAATAAAGCACCATCAAAAGAAGAGTTTGGTCTGAAGCTGCAAATAGTCAATACTATGTCTGTCAGGAAATTGATCAGTTCTTCAGCTCAGCGAGCACCACACCAGATGTCTTTTAGTGTTAAATGGTTGAAAAAGCAGCTTACAGCATCAGCATTCATTGCGATCTTGCCTCACTTCAGCATCAGCATGTGCTGAGACAGAGGAGTGGCGGATACACACATGGTCCCCTGGCAATCACTTTTATGCCGAGTGGTGCATGCAGGACAGCATCCTGCTCCGCAAACCCATCCCTCACAGCTGCCCCCAGGAACAGAGCTCTCCTTCCTCTGACACGCTTCTCATTCAAGGCCATAAGTACCCACTGAGAATTCCTTTCTGCACAGATCTGTCCCCAGAGCTGCAGCTATTAAAAGGTGACCTAATGCTGGAGTTTTTCCTGCAGTGAATGAGTGCGCTGTGGGATGCAGACCACAGCCAAACTGTCCCAAATATCCCTAGCATTTTCTCCCTGTCTGTACATATCTTGGCACATACATGCCTTGACAGATTTCCCTAAGTGCCTGCTTGTGCTATGCAATGAAAAAGACATTTTGTATTAAAAGAAAAAGAGCACCAACAAAATCAAACACCCTGATGTGGACCAGGATGCGACCCATACCCATGCTCACATTCCACAGCTCCAGCAAACACAGCTGCCAACCCAGTTTGATGCTAGCAGCAGGGAGACATGGACATGGTGACCTTCCCGTCACTGCAGGTGCCTGCAGCTCAGGGCTCCTGGCATCCCCAAGCCCAGCCAGGACCCTCAAGCTGATGGATATTGATGGGGGAGGCTGAAGCCTGTAGAACTGGGACACATAGCCTTGTTCCAGCCACTGTCTCTGGGAGCAAACAGCCCCTCAGCCACCAACATCTCCATAGGCAGTCACCAGGTAATCACCCCTGATGCCCCATCACTTTGGTGGCAAGGCTCCAGCACCAGGAAACAGCACTGGGAGGGAGAGGCAGTAATTGTTGCAGCCGTAAATGAGATGTGGCACTGACCCCTAGTGACAAGCTCCTGCCCGACGCTGCACAGGAGGGCTGCAGTGGAAAAAGGATGTAGGGACAAGAAGAGTCGGGATGTGTGAACGCTCCTTGTCTTGCACAAACCCTGCTGAAGAAAGGGATCCTGCTGCAGAGATCAGCTGGCTGGGGGAGTGTTCCCATAAGGATGCATCCACCCCAGCCCATCACACCAGCCCCTCCACTCACCACACTGTGCCCAAAACAGATGGAGGTGGATTGCACTTGAGACGGAATTTATTGAAAACATCAGTAACAAGCACAAACATCACACTTCACCTGCACCAAGTGGGAGAGCGATGCTGTAACAGCAGCACTGGGACAGGATGGGAATTGACTGACATACAGCTCATAGAGCCCAGCAGCAGAACAACCTCATACAGCAGAGCAGTGACGGGAACCCATGGAGGATCTGTTCATGCCCTGACCTACTCCTTCCCTTGGGAATACTCAGCTGCATGGCAAGCTCCAATCTGTGTGCTACAGTTTATTATTTTAAATACATATATTTTGGCTCTAAGCCTGTAATTAGGTCCAAAAATGGTCTGTTTCAATTAAGGGCTTCAAGGAGTGCTCAGGACTAATGCTCTATTTCTGGGCATTTCAAAACACTCCCAGACATGTGGGCTGCTTGCAGGATGAGAAATACAGATGTTACAGTGGTCTCAGAAGTTCCTTACCATGAATTTTCCCCCTCCCCAGTAACTTCAGAACCATAAGGAGGAGGATCTGACCCTCCTGGCGCATCTCAGTAGTGCTGTGGAAGGGAGCAGATGTCTATTGAAGGGGGTGGGAAGATTGCCATAACATGGGTGGGATCACACAAAGCTTCCCCCAAAACATGCCTCCCCAGCCCACATCCCATGCTGGCCTGCATGCTCAGGTACTCCAGCAAGGAATGACAGAACTGCTGCTGTCCCGAGGAGATGGGCAGAGGCTGGAAAGCCACCCACCTAGATATGGACATGAAGCAGCTCCATCAAACCTCGGAAGGGTCTGTCCCCAGCACAGCCAGCCCGGCCCTTCATCTGCCTCTCCTTGTTTCCAAAGTGCTGGGCTTTCTGCAAACCTCACTCCCTGCATATCCCCAGCTCAGTAGGCACCAACCTCGCTGCTGTTACCAAGAGCAAAGAAAAATCCAGGCTGCAAATAACCCCCTGGGCTTGTAACCAGGAAAATGCCAGCATTGAGCAAAGCCATATTCCAACCTTCCTGCCCTTGGGATTTGCTGGTGGCTTTTTGTCCCAGCTATTCATGGCTGTTGTGACGATTTGAGCTCCAGCCTTCGTAATAACACTGCTTTAACCAGGTACTTCTCTTATCCTTGAGGATGAACATGCTCACAAATGCAGCTCACAAGTCAGGTGTGAACACAAGTGGGTGCCAGTTTAAGCAGCCCTGGAGAGTGGTGGGCACGCTTTCCCTCCCAGCTCCACACCGCTATTTGAGCGCAGGACTTGCCAACACAGGAGTAGAGCTGCTGCTGCAACTGGGAGGACAGAAATGTGCTTTTAATCCTGGAATCACTCACCCTTCCTGCGTGGGGGCAACCAAAGCACCTATGTGCCAGACAGAAACTGCAGAGCAGGGCTCCACTGATTCGACTTTTCCAGTGTAGTTTGCTGTGCAGAAGAGCCTACAGCATGCGGTGAACTTCCCCATCTCTCCCCCAGCTATGGGGAGGGCCGAGCTTCCCCACAGCAACTCTCCTTGCAGATCTGCTCTCATTGCTCACTGTGAAATGCAATCCCAACAGCAGGCCAAGGAGGTCCAGTGTGTGGGGTGTATGGACACATTCCTGACATCAGAAATCACAGCCACTGGACAGTGACCAGCACACTGCAGCTGGGAGCTCACACTGAGACTTAGGGGCTGTTCCATCCCTTCACCATTAATTTACAGCTAAAATCACTCCTCTCCTTGATGTAAAGGTTCACACAGGGCTGGGAAAGCTAGAGGATTTTCTGGGCACCATCCCACATCTTTCACTGCCCTGGGCAGGGTTATGCCCAGCTCTCAGAGCTCGCTGTGTCTCCTGCCCTGCTTCTCCCTTGCCGCCAGCCTCGGGGCTGTCCCACGCAGGTCCCTCCCAGGGGACACCACTTTCTCTGCGTTGGTTTCCTGGGATGGCTCATCCCGGGTGGCTGTGTCCCCTCCTGGGCTTTCAGGCGGGTGCTGTTCCAGTGTGTTGCTGTGGTGGTGGGACGTGTGGAGGGGGAGCCCAGGCATGGCGGTCTCCATCATCTGAAGGAAGTCATAAGCAGGAAGAGGTGGTTTCCAGTCTTCCTCAGACAAGGTACCTGAAAGCAAATACAGTCCCATCTTAGTAAGTCAAAGAGGTATTCAGCTCCACACCACAGACATTTCCCTTTCAAAGGAATTACAGCTTTCTTTTTTGCCATCCAAGTGAATGCAAAATTAAAGACTGTTTCTTAAAGATCACCCTCTTTCCTCCGAAACTCATACCACCACCCAAATTAAACCAGCCTGAGGTGCATTAATATTTCCTGGAGCTGGTCAAGGCTCTGTTCTCAAAGGCTGTGGGGGTCTCTCTGTCCTCAGACACCCCCACTGCAAAGGCCACACTGAGTCCACCAGTGGTGGATGTTTCATTCAGGCCCCAGATAAAGTGTGTCAGTGGCTGTGCTTTACTGAGACATCATCAGGAGTGAGGAGACTGCTGTCTACACGAGGAGGAAGTGGTCCCGTTATGTGAGGATACTCTTTGATTTGTGCTTTTAAGATTGATCACACAGTTCATAGCACTTAAAAGCCTGAGGAAGGAGGCTGTGATGGCTGGAAGTGCCCTTGGCCATGCAGTGAGATGCTCAGCCATTAGCTCACCCCACTAACACCCCCAAAAACTAAGGTTCCTACGCAGAGAACTACATGACAGCCAGGTGCTTTTAGCAGCGGTAGTGGGGAGGATGGCTGGCTCATACAGTTCTCCCAGCAACTACTGGGTCAGAAATGGTACTTTCATCTCTAGTAAGAGCCTATACACATTCTACCCCCACCACGTTGATGCCAGCTTTTGGAAATACTTGCTTTCAAAGGCTCATTTTAAAATACACAAAGATCAAATGGAGTCACCCCATTGCCTTTTCAGAGCCTGGAGCAGGCTGGCAGCTGGCAATTCCCAAGATCCCTGTAGCATCTCATGGCTACACACTACACAAGGAAAGCATATCTGTACTGCCTTCCTCCAAAGTTTCAGCAGCCTGATCAAAGCAGGAGGGTTGCACTAAAATGCTACATGGTACAAGCCAACCCTTCACGTCCCAAAGAACACAGCAAAGCATCAGCTTACTTGTCCTTTCCTGTCCAAAAAAATGTTGGAAGGGGCCTAAAGAGCAGCCATCTCTTATGCTGACAACTGGGAACTGAGAGTCTTTCTATTAGCAAGCTGTAGTTTGGGTCTGTTCACAGCAACTGGAGAGCACAGCCAAGGATAATTGGGGATTATCATGGGGAAGAGATGTCAATTCAGAACTATTCATGCTTGGCTCTGAACATTAAACAGTCCCCAAGCAAACTTGTGAGTGTGGGTATTCTCTTCTGGCCGGACTATTTGTACTTCTCCAGCTCAAACTAGCACAGCTAGTTTTTCCATCATTAAATTCCAGGGAAGACAATTTATTGCACGTAGCATCTTCTCATAAACAGACCGGAGCTAACAGTGCGTGCTTAGGAACATTACAAACGTGTGCCTACTTACTGCTGGGAATCTCCAGTCCTGCTTTTAGCTTCTCCAGCCAAGACAAGATGTTCATTTCAGCAATGGACTGCTCTGATGGGAACTTGAATACATGACCCCCATCATGAAGGTTCACCCAGATGAGAAGAGGCAGTGAAGGCACGGTGGCAAAGTATGCCTTTAGGATGCCGCGTCCCACTGGAGTCTTTTTCCTGTTGGGAAGAGGAGATTCAACTTGCTCACCAGTGGTTTGGCAGCACAACAGGACTGAGAGCCAAGCAAGCACCAAAGCCCTGGGGCCACATCCAGCAAAGCACACAATTTTGCCTGTGGGATAGCTGTAGAAGCTCACCACACTATTTATAATCACAATGCCTTAAGCAAGCTATTAGGGTCCAATGGAGAGGGAGCGGACAGCAGATTGGGAGTTTAAAGAAAACTTCAAGCAGGAGGAGCTGAGGCAAACTCTGTAAAAGGATGTGAAATGTTCTCCACCTTCAGTTTTAAAGAACATGTGAGGCAGGAGTGGGACAGGTCCTGCAGCCCACCATGGTTAGCCTGTTTGCAGGCAGAGCTACCAGCTTCCTCCAGCCCAGCTGTGCCACTGCAGCAAGACCGCAGTGGGTGGAAAAGCAGGAGCCGATGCAGAGGGCTGTGCTCAGGTGGTCAGCCCTCACACAGCTGATGTGTGCTTCCTCAAACACAAGGAGCTGGGACAGCAGCTTCTCCAGGTGACACAGAGCCAAAGAGGATACTGAGGTGGAAGGGACAGCAAGCCCACAAAGGTGCTGAGTGCTTCCGGAGCTATTTTCAGGCTGACAGTGATGCTTGAGATCTGAGCTGGCTCTCACCATGGGAATGCGGTCCTCTGTCTTAGGACCATCCTATTCTTCCCAAGTCAATGGCCATATTCTGCCCTCTTTTGTGGCAATGCCCCTTTGCTCTGACAGAGAACAGCTCTTTCTTTCTCAGGAAGGGAGATAAAAGGCAGATGTGTAGGTGGGGAAGTTCCAGAGGCTCTCGTTTCTTGTGCATTACTGGCAAACAAATTGCCTTCTCTTTGAAAACATGTGGATTCCCCGTTAGCTAAACTTCAGCCCACGCTGCAAGGCGCTTCCCAGACTTCAAAGCACGGTATGATTAAGACAGTGAGGTGTCTCTGGGCTTGGGCAAAACAAACAGAGGCTAAAAATTGAAAACACAACTAGGGAGGCGAGGATTGAAAAATCCCCTCTCCTCCAACTGTCTATTTCTTAGCTCCTGGATTCATTTTGTTTCTTGAATATTTCAAAGTTTGCCTTATGGAGCTTCTTCTGGCTGGCCCTTCTGAAAACTTCCTTTCCCCCAGTCAACAATCACTACTTGCCCTATTGTGCTTCCTTCTATTTGCCAGTGGAAAACCACCATAAGACACTCCAGAAAGGCAAATTTACCATTTTCTCCCACATGCAACAGGAATATAAACAAGACCAGAGCCAGGGTCAAGCTACTATGCGATATCTTTGAGACCATTTTACTCTATTGCAAATTACTTCTGCAATCAATTAAACATTTATTAATTTTACTTTGTCATGTGATTTTGCAGCTGCCCAGAACACATACTGAATCACTGCTAAATGATTTGACCTCCCAACTCGTGATGAGTTCAGACCAAATAATCACATTACCAGCTAGTGCTTTCAGTAATTGCAGACTCATTTTTTTCTTGCCCTGAAAGGCTGAAAGTGAGCTAATGGAAAGAGGAAAAGAGAGTTTTACACACTCACAAGTTCAACCAGCAAGCCACAAACACTTGCTGAGGTCTTCCTTTTGCCAGCTTCAGCATTTCCTCGCTTTCCATTTGGCCGATGTCACCATCACTGAACAAAATGAGGAAGGGCTTTCTGAGTTGCAAGTAGTGGGGTAGATTTTGCACGGTGATTTCTGGCTGCAAAACATTAAAACAAGAAGTTGGGGTTTATGGAGAGGAGAGTACAGGTCAAAATTAAACTTTCTGTCCTTACACGAGGGGTGCAGGGGCAAGCAAGGATGTAGTGCCCATGTTGAACACAAGTAGCTTAAAAACAAATATGAGTGCTGCAATACTGGTGCATGCTGGAGATGACTACCCCCAACCATGCCCGTTGCAAGTCAAGTCTGTATGAGCAAGCTGTGGACTCCAAGATGAAGGTTTGTGAGCAGAGAAGGCAGCAGCAAGGCCAGCTCAGACCAGCTCCATGTCTTATGCTATGGCTATAACCAGCCTCTGAAAGGCATGTGCTAGAGGCAGGGAGCAGACCCTGCAAGAGGCCAACCCATCACAGCAGGGGGTATGTGACTATGAGCATAAGCCAGTCAGTTGACTCCCAGGGTCTCCTCACACAAGACCACACAGCAAACAGCAGATTTCTGTCCAGACTGTCTGATCCTAGCCATAAAACTTAAAAACAAACGTAACTCAGCACGACAGAAATAATAAGCAACCATATTTATTTTGCCCAGCTCCACACTATAATCAGTTCTACTGCAAATGACCGCAATGGGAAAAGGACACTTTCTTTTTCTTTTACTTACAAAAATGTCCAGCAATTCATATCTGATCATCTGTACCATGTCCTGTGCGCTCTGTTTGGATAAAGTGATGCTTTCCACGCTCTGACCTCTGCCCCTGGCAAGGAGGAGAGCTGGGGGAGACACTGCATATTTACGGGATCTGAAAAAGAGGAACGGGGAGAGATCAGGCCAGTGTGTTCCCTTGTCCCCTTCTGAAACAAGCACTTACCCTAAGACACTAAATGCACATACACACACAGAGGATTTTCTTCTGAAAAAAGACATCAGCAGCTAAATAATGGGGAAAATCCAAACCACCACCAACTAAACTATGTTTTGGTGCTTCTCTTTTGTTTTCACACCTAAAGTTAGGTGGTCCAAATACCCACTCAATGCTTTACCTCCCAAGCCAAAGCAAACAGACAGTCTTTGACTCCATCCAAGGGACACCAACCTACATAAAATAAGCTCCAGAAGATCTGATTCTTGGCTTGGTGAACACAGGTAATTTTGCTGAAATCCAGCTCCATGTTAGAGCAACACATATATTCTAGGAGAACTCAGCTCATCCTTTGTTCCCCAATGTTCTTCTGGTACAAGGGTTCAAGGGCATTTAAAGAGAAGCTGAGAAGGTGGAAAGAGTGAAAAAAGGAGAAGTCTGAGCAATGAAAGGGCAGGGGGTACACCCAGAAGGGAGAGCGATTTTCTGCAAGTCTGAGGAACTTCAGTCCTGAAGGCTCCAGATGTCAGCGCCCAGAGGAAGGGCACAATGGAGGAAAATAGCTGCCTCAACATTTTTTGGGGGGGCATCTGTAGTTTGTTTGTCAAAGGCCTCTGGTAATTTTTCAAAAGCTGTGATACCAGAATTGCTGGGGAAGTGAGTGAGAGGAAAGGACATTTTAGGCTGGGGAGGTGGGAAGGTGGAAAGCTTTTGATTTCCTGTTCAAAAGTAATCCAGTTCATCTCTCTTCTTTTTTCTCCATACATGAAAAATGCAACACAGACTCAGTTTACTGCAAAGGCAGCTCTTAGAGAAGTCGTATTACAACCACCATGCTCTTCCCACCATGGTTTACCCAGGCAAATTCATTTCAGGCACCTATTTCAGCAGTTCTGAATGGGATGGAGATTCCTTCAATTATGCTTTAAAAACCTCAAGTGGTTTAGGTCAGCAATGACAAAGCAAGTGGAGGGAGCTGCAGATGGTCCATTTTCATGATGTTCAGCTCATACACAGGCCTTTCGGTTCCTCTATCACAACATTTATCTGTCTGGAGATAAGAACGCTTACTAGAAATTTCTAAGGGACATCCCAGATCTGCACTGATGTCTTGGAAAAGAGCAGCAGTAATGAACAACCATGCACTTTCCTGAGGCCTTCAAATGTTGTGAATCCATTGCTAAACTGTTCTTGGATTTATCTGAGCCATTTCAGCTTTTTAAGTTTATCTTTGTAAATCCAGCCCTGAGCTAAACTTTCCCCTTTCTGTTTGGACTCCCAGGTTCTGCTGCTCAAAGAAGTTGAGCCTCACACCTCTGGTCATATCTGAGAATACTCTGAGCTATTAAGAAGATCCTTAACTTTCCTCTCTGTTGTTTTTCAAACTAACCTGTATTTGCCATTGATTAAGAATGGTAAAACCCTTGGAAAAAAACCCAACAAACCATAAAAAGACAACAGGGATTTTGGATTTCTCAAACTTCCACATGTTTTAAAGAGACTCTGGCTTGAACGTGTCTCAGAGGAGGTAAGGACTCTTGCTCCCTATGTGTAATACATCAGCTTGTTCAGCAGCCTTGGACAAGGAAGTTTTTCATATACCACCAGAAAAACAACAAATTCCCTACCTCATAGCTAGAGTGTACGCTGAAATCACTTCTCATCTTACTGGTACTGGTTGCTTGTATTGTTGCTTACAACAGCTTTCTATTTATATAGCAGAGACATTTGATGGGTAATATGAGACTTGCATTAAAATCAAAAACATCTGCAAACAAATACTTGGCAGGAATCTACGGCATCTGAATATGTGAGAAATAAATAAAGACTTCATGCAAACCGTTTCTTCCTCAACACTTCTTTTTTCACTAGTTACCAATCAAGCAGGTGTTTGCTGAGCAAACAGTTCTGCTAACAACATGCTTTGTATACTTTGTATACCTTTTTCCCTGGGAACAGAGGACTCAGCTCTCCATGACCAGGGAGCCACAAATATTTCCTCCTTGAGCGTTTAGCAGAAGAATAGTTTTTCTTTGCTTAAGAAGGGAAGTGAGCCTGGCTCTTGCATAAGGAATTCCTGTAAGTGTTTACTTTCTACTTACAGTTGAGAAGATGACCAGCAACAGTAGCTTCACCTACAAATCACAGCCAAAATCCAAACTTGGCAGAACGAGTATCAATAGAAACTGTATTAAATATTCCAACTAAAACAGAAGCATGCTGCAGACTGTGGCTGGAACACGAGGACGGAGGTATATTCTTGCATCTGTCATTGCTGAGAGAACACCCTGCCCTCCTTTGCTTGTTTAAGTTCTATCTGCTGGGTTGAGATCCTTAAAAGATAAAAGTCTTTTAGCTTGAAGGGGGTCAGGTTTTTCATCCTGATGCTGCTGGTTGTGACTTCTTGACCTGACATTGCCCAGTGGTCTCCCACCCCAACACTGAACAAGCTTTCTAAGACCCAGCCACTGGTGCTTTGAGCACTGTTTGGTTGATACAGATGTACTACCAAGATATTTGCATTTCTATTCTCTGGGCACACCACAAAATGCCCATATCTCATCAGATATGCAAGAGATGCATCACATCTCTAAGAAACTAATGAAAACAATTCACTCTTGCATTTCTGGCTGCTAAACCCGCACCTGGAAAACAGGCAAAGAACCTTCTGGAGCTTTTAATTCTACTTTGATAGCTAATTCCTGATGGAAATGAGATGCCAGGACAAGCTGAAGATTCCCTCTGGATCTAACTGATAAATAGGCACTGAAGCATCTCTCACAGTCTACTCCAAAGCATTTTGCCCCTTCTGGTGTGAGTCTTAATGACACAGTTAAGTGCACAGACTGATACATGTTTAGATCCCATTAGCTCAAATTTTGCTTAAGGTTAGGGCCACAATTGATGCTCTTATTCAATTAGGAGCTGACCAAGAAAGTCTTGACTTTGCTGTTATCATATGTGCAGGAGGAAGGCTGCTGTATTTATCCAGCACTCTTACTGCAGAAAGGGGAGGCACTTCTCCAAAGCTCTGCCTGGAAATGGTGGTAACACCTTGCTCTTGTCAAGGAAAGGGAAATTGGCAGGCCCATGTTTCAAGGAAAAAAGTTCCATGATGAAATTAACTATTAAAGTGATAGAGGTTTGTCCTCACCCTTGGCAGCTGCAAACATCTCACAGCCAGATTTGAGTGCCACTGGGAAGCTGGATAAGACTGAAGGGGTTTAATGCCTTTCACAGTGCTGCAGAAAGGCTGCCTGCTGCACACCAAGGAAACTCCATGGGAAGACAGCTTTTATTGTAGGGCTTCCAAACCATTTTCCAACACCCAGGCACAATGCCTTCCCCACTGCTAGCCAAGAAAGCTTGCAAGTAGTCACCAGCAGCCTCTCTTTTGGCTGCTGTTTGGCTGCTGGGGGCAGTCATCAGAGCAAGGCTCACATTTACACCTCTGGCTTTGGCAGCAATCCCCTTAAACTCCCTTTCCCTATCCCAACCTCAGCAGGCACTTTCGCAGCATCAGGACAAGGAAGAGGAGATGAGAAGGTGATGGGACTGGAAAAAGAGGAAAATCAGTAATAATTTATCACTTCTTCCTGATGGAAAGAGAAAGGCAGAACTGTTTTTTCTTCCTCACACACTAATCCTAGCTAGTCTGATCATTTTTTCAGCCTATTTTTAACTCCATAAAAGTTTGGTCCTGTTTGTATGAGGAACCTGAGATGCATGGGAGTTGGCAGGTTTGGAGGACTGAAAATACCCAGAGTGAACTGAACAGCAGGAAGGGAGATGACCATTCATTTCAAAAGGGCTAAACAAACTGACCATGGACAGGCTGCAAATCAGTGGCAGCACTGGGGTTACATCTCCCTTTGGCTGACTCTTGACCAATCTTCCTATAGGACTATGTCAATCATGGCTGTTTGAGGCTGCTGTTAAACACTCAGCATGACCAGTGACACTTGCTTAGGCATTAGCTTTCACTAAACAAAGATAGGTTTGGTTTGAATTCTCCCCAAAGAAAAAGAGAAACAACTTACAAAGCCAAGGCATCATCTTCAAAATACATCCCCATCATTACATGGCCACTTAAGATGTTTCCTGCCTCTTCGAAAGCTTCCCTGGCTGTAAAACAGACGAAGATATAAAAATACACAATAGAAAGAGAAGCATCAGCTTCCTCCTGGAAACCAAATTGCTGTCTGCATACGTAACACCCTCCCACAGCAAACTGTCAGTTGGGAACACAGCTACAATTAGAGGCTCATGAGAAATGGATGCCTATCAAGGCCACAGGCTATGGGAGGAGGAGCTGGCAGAGGCCAAAAGGATCATAAGGAAAGTTCCTATTACAAGTACAGTATCTGCTCTTTAGCCACCAGCACTGAACTTCGAGGATCTGCACGACAGGGGCACTGATGGAAAATGAAATGCCTTTAAGGACTTCAAGTCCCTAAGTGTTTTTAGACACAGGAGATCAATTATATGTCTAATCTTTTAAATCTCAGTAACCTTTCGGAAATGACTGATGACTTAACTGGAGTACTCCTAAAAGCCCAGCAGATAGACCACCTTCCCCACAAGTATCTTTTGGTTTTATCCAGTTCCTCAGAGCAGGCAGTGCCTGTTACAGGCATCCACATAAGACAGAAGGATCAAAAAACTAAATGCCTTGCACACAGTCTGCTCCACTGCTTTGTGCCGCTGCTGCAGCAGGTATGAGGGTCCACCACTCACACTATGGAGATAGTGAGGTCAAGTAGAGGATGAGGAGGAAAGAACCAGGTTGGGGCTCTCTTGATCTATCACAGCTGACTCTATCTGTGCTGAGAGACTGAGCACAAAGCCCCAACCCAGTCCTTTCCTCTCCATCCTCCACTTGACTGATTCTTGAGACTGAGTTTGCGGGCCCTGAGGGAAATGGCCAACGAAGTGGATAAGCCACTATCCATCATATTTGAGAGGAGGTGGCAGCCCAGTGAAGTTCCTACTGACTGAAAAAGGGGAAACATAACTCTGTTTTTTAAAAAGGGAAAAAAAGAAGACCTAGGGAACTACAGGCCAGTCAGTCTCACCTCTGCACCCAACAGCATCATGGAGCAGAAACTCCTGGAAACTATGCTAAGGCACACGGAAAATGTGGTCATGGATGACAGCCAACATGCCCTCACTAAGGGAAAATTGTGCCTGACAAATTTGGTGGCCTTCAGCAATGGGGTTACAGCATTGGTGGATAAAGGAAGAGTGACAGATGTTATTGACCTGGATTTGTGCCAAGCATTTGAAGCCATCCTGCACAACATCCTAGTCTCTAAACTGGAGGGGCATGGATTTGACAGATGGACCACTCAGATAAGGAATTTGCTGGATGGTCACACTCAGAGTTGCAGTCAATGGCTAGATGACCAAGTGGAGATAGGTGACGAGTGGTGCTCCTCAGGGGTCAGTGTTGGGACCAGCACTGTTCAAAGTCTTGTTGGCAACATGGACAGTTGGATCCAGTGCACCCTCAGCAAGTCTGCCTATGACACCAAGCCGTGTGGCGCGGTCAACATGCTGCATGGAAGGGATGGCATCCAGAGGGATCTGGACCTAATGAAGTTCAACAAGGCCAAGTACAAGGTCCTGCACATGTGTTGGAACAATCCCCAGCAAGAATACAGGCTGGGCAGAGACTGAATTAAGAGCAGCTCTGAGGAGAAGGACTTGGAGTGTTGGTTGATGAGAAGCTTAACATGAGTCAGCAGTGTGTGCTCACAGCCCAGAAAGCCAACCGTATACTGGGCTGCATCAAACGGAGCTTGGCCAGCAGATTGAGGGAGGTGATTTTCACCCTCTACTCTGCTCTGGTGTCACCCCACTTGGAGTACTATGTTTAGCTTTTGGGTCCCCCAACATAAGCAGGACATGAACCTGTCGGAACAAGTCCAGAGGAGGCCACAAAAATGCTCTGAGAGCTGGAGCTCCTCTGCTTTGGAGACAGGCTGAGAGCTGGGCTTGTTGAGCCTGGAGAAGAGAAGGCTCCAGGGAGACCTTACAGCAGCTTCCAGTGCCTAAAGGAGCCAACAAGAAACCTGGAGAGGGGCTTTTGACAAGGTGTGTACAGACAGGACAAGGGGGAGTGGCTTTAAACTGACAGAGGGGAGATTTAGATTAGATATTAGGAAATTCTTTACTGTAAGGCTGGGATGCACCGGCAGAGGGTGCCCAGAGAAGCTGTGGCTGCCCCATCCCTGGCAGTGTTCTAGGCCAGGTTGGACAGGGCTTTGAGCCACCTGGTCTGGTGGAAGGTGTCCCTGCCCATGGCAGGGGGTTGGAACTGAATGATCCTTAAGGTCCCTTCCAACCCTATGACTGGTTCCTTCCAACTCTATGACTCCAGATCTGGTTTATGCCCTTGTAAAACAGACTCAGTTTTCAGCTGGAACTAAAGGAGAGACAAGCTTTGTGAGAACATGCAGCCATAGTGTGTGAGCTTGTAAAATATAGTTACTGATCAGAGATCAAAACTGATGATGCCAAAGGTGCAGTGAAAACAGGGTGGATTTCAGCAGCACCACCCTTCCCCCTTCATACTGAGCAACTGAAAACAATAAGAAAGGCTCTTTGGGCTTAAGGATAGTGAGAAACCACACTCTTTGAAGAAGTCAGATGTAACCCAAGAATTAAGGTTAGATTTGAGATACAGCCATGATGTATGTTGCTTTATAACTTAAGTAAGATGTCATTCACATACTATTTTGTGTTTCCCATAAAGTTGACTGTCATATCACAATTGTTCAGCCCAAGCTCTTGGGACCTGTGACTCAGACCTCAATAGACTGAGGCTGGCTAACAGCTGGTCACTTTTTGGTTCTTTGCCTTCTACTTTCCAGCTATACTCACAGCCGTATTTTCCATTGTGTATCCCTGGAACCACAGGAACCACAAACTTTCATTTACACTATTTTCCTTTCCAAATAGAAGCTAAGATCCTTAAAGGAGCGGTCCATAGAGGGTTCAGGCATTGTAGAAAACAACACACATACGACACAGCTTGGCTGGTTCATCTTGATATGCAGAAACCACTGTTGGGTAGGTCTGATGTTGGTTTCCAGCTCTCTGTGTTTTGGTTATTTGATTTTTCAGTGCTGAAAGAAAAGCAACCCAAAGGACCGGCTGATAAAGTTCTCCAAGAACTTCACCAACAATCCTCCAACTACTGGAGAAAGCGCCATGCAAGACCATCAGCCCACCCTGTGCCAGAAGGCACTGAAGGATCCGGAAAGAGCAGGCTCAGATCCAAACTTCCTGAGAAGAGCCCTCTCCAGGTATTTAACTTAAACCCTCATTTGAGGCATAACCTCATGTTGAAGTGATGCCCTGAGACAGCGCTGGCTGCAGGAATTCTCCCTTAAATCAGGACAACCTTCAGCAGAGTCCAGACATAGTCCTTTCATTGGGGTCATTCCTGATGAGATCTTCCCCCACCACACTTTCAGGTTTTTCTGTGTTTTGGGGACTGTGCCAGACTTGGAGCCACGTACCAGCCTTCATTTCTCATCAGCTCACAGCAACGCAGGAAATCCACCCCCAGTCCACACAGCTCCACGTAGAGACACAAAGCACTTCTAAAGAAACTATTTAAATATTTCTTAGAAAATCAGTCCCCTGAGGCCACTCTTAATTTCCCACAGGGCCTGATCATATGCTGTAGCACATGCCTTGAGCTGGAATCCCAGCTGCCTTCCATGACACTGAATTGCACAAGGCCAGCTTCACTGCAGGATTTGAGAACAAGAAGGAATAAAACTGCCAGATGTGGAAGGGTCTACAGCTTCTGCACAGTTCCTGGAGGCAAGATCCGAGCTTTACCCCTTAACCCTCTAGCAGAATGCATCTCATGATCCCATGCTCTCCAGCAGTACCTGTAGCATCTTTCCATGCCTTCCTCACTTGGTTACACTGATGCTGGCAAGCCCTACAATGGTACCAGAGCTTTGCAGACCACAGGTATATTTTTAAGCATTTGCTGCACGGTTTAGAACAGTCTTACTTCCAAGTACGCTTCCAGGTTTTGCATAGCAAACAACTTGATCTCCTATAAATTCTTCTAGTTTCCAAGAAAATGCATGTTTGTTGCCCTGATAATACCATCCACCTCTTTGTAATAAATTTTCATTATGATTTTTCCAACAAGCCTCTTTTAGCCCAGACCTATTGAAGAGCTTCCCAACATAGTTATCTGATCCTAAGTGTTGGAAAAAAACCAGGGCTTTATTTAACTGGACATCTTATTGCTCTGTTTCAGTTAACTAGAAATGGCAATGACATGGCCTGTTGCTGGTTCAGGATAGAGCAGGAATTCTTGTCGTGAGAAAACCATTGGAAATCCCAGATAAGTGCAGGCTGATAAGAGCAGCAATGTGGTTTCCCAGACTCTGGCCTGCTTTTGGTGCCAGAACAGCTGGCTCCAGTCTTCTGCTCCCTCAGGTCGTTCTGCATGATGCTTGAACATCTCACAGGTTACAGGCAAGGTAACCATCACAGATTTCATCTCTCTTGGCATCTGCAGCTGTTACCTCAGACTGTGGATGCCATTCCATATTGCAGACTGAGCGTGCCCTGAGGGAAGAGGCAATCTTGTGGGCTCCATACAGAAGCATCTGGAAACCTCCATGACTCTGGTTTGCATGGAACGAAATGACCAACTTATATAGAAGAAAGAGACTCAGCTCACACATCCAGACAGATCGCATCCATGAACCTACTTTGTCATCCAAGATTCTACCATGGAGCTAATCCAGGCTCCACTCCTGCAGAGTGGAATATGTGAAACAGAGAGAAGATTTTGGAGCTCAGCTGATGAAACCCAAGGAAAAATGGATTAAAGATTTTTCTGAGATCAGTAAGATTTTCTGCTATATTTAACAGATTTAGACCCTCCAGAAGCAGGCAGACGTATCAGCTGTCAACTGGCTCGGTGAACACAGCTCCAGTGTTTTCTGATTGGTTTTAGACATTTTATTTTGTGCATTTAACCAAAGTTTACAGACACAGTAGAAATTCAAATGAAAAACAGGCTGAAATTTTGATCTTGACAAAGATTGGGAAATTCTCCTTTTTCTAATGCAGCAATTCCCAGGGGGAGCTGGTAACTGAGAGACCATGGGGCTGGAAGGTCCTAGCTCTCCACTGCAGATATCATTGAAGTATGACATGATGTTCCCTTTCCACATGGACTTTATTTCCTCTCCCTTGTTAAGATATACAGTTGTCACATGAAAAATCACCGTAGCCCTCGAGTCTATTTCCTTGACTCTCAGAAAGGTTACAGAGACTCATGAGATGCCTGACCACAGCTATGGCATGCAACAGATGACACTGGAGCAGCACCTGAGTGACTAACAGCATGCTGTGCAGCAGGCAGGGCTGGGAGAGCATGACTGCTCCAAGTTTCAGCCACTAGCCAGGACTATACTGACCAAGACTACAAAGTGAGACAAATTCAAACAAGTTCAAAGCACTCCTTCCAGCAACTTTGCTTATCATTTTTAGTTGATGTTCACCAATCTGGGGGCTGTGCCCACCTCTTTCAAAGTCCACAAGTGTACTGCATTGAGTTATTCACATTACATTCTTTCTGATGCAAGAAATTTGTATTTTAACTTATTGCTCCTTTGTTTGGTTGGGATTCTTTTAAGAAAAGGTTATGGATTGTCTGTTGGTTGCAAGGACTGGGACTACCACATTTGCAGGAGGAGGAGTCAGCAAGATAAATATCAATCCTGTAATGAAAAGGGCTTTCTTTAAGGAGGAATATGCTGTGACATGATGCACATGGACTGCAAGAAGAGGCTGATGGATGTGGGCTTGTTCAGTCAGAGGCTGAAAGTGGGTTTAATGGCAGCCTACAACTACTTTCAAGGGGGCTCATAATGAGGACAGATCCAAAATCCTAACAGTAAGGTGCAGGAGATACAACAGGAACAACAAATACAAAATTGTGGCTTGGTAAGTTCAGATGGGACATCTGTAAATACTCTTTCAGAGAAAGGTCAGAAAATGAAACCCAGAGGAACTTCCAAGCACCTGGAATCACACCTTTTCCCTCAGGAATGAAGCTGAGTGCTTAATCCACAAATTCCATACTAACCTTCACTTGTGGCTGTCCTAAATACTCCTAGAAGCGCAGTGTGGTGATAGGATGACAGCTCAGATGGAAACTTGCCTCTTAAATATCCTTCTGCTTCATCAATCGTCGCAAGCTTCAGAGGGCTGGAAACTCGGCTCCTGCAGAAAGGCAGCGAAACAACATGGGCTGCCGCCGCCTTCTTTTTTGGGATGAAGAGACAAAAGGGCAACCTCAATCCAGCAATGCCCCAACACAACATGACAACTGCTATGCCTCATTAGAGACAAAAATCAGTTGTCTGGGAAGGAAATCAATGCCTAGTCACAGAAAGGCACTGGAGCTGGTTATGGGGAAGAGAGAAAGAGCCCTGAGCCAAATTGGTTGCCCTCAGATCTTTGGGATTCCCATTCTGTCCAAGAACAGCTATTCCCTGACATGGAAAAGCACAAAAAGTTACTAAGCTCATTTCCAAAGCAGGTCTACAATCAGATCTGACATTATTTTTCCAAAAAAGATTTCCATTACACAGGCTGTGAAGTATGCAGAACATCATCTAGCAGATGTGCCAGTCTTACTATGTTGAGACTCATTAACAGACACTTACAGCATGATGAAACTGGTCAGTTCTTTGGTTCCCCACATGCCATTGTACATCACTGATCTCTTTCCCTTCTCGTAAATCTTAATGGTAGGGAACTGAGTGACATTCTCTTCTGCGCAAATGCCAGGCCAGTCCCAGCAGTTTACCCGAGAAAGTAAAATCCCCTGAGTTCCTAGAGTGGAAAACAAATAAGTTTAAATAATATTAAAAAAGAATAATTTTAAAAAAGGAAAAGAAAAAGAAATGGTTGAAAAAAAGTGCTTTTTATCAGCTGCTTTGAATATTATCACTTATATTTGTATTAACACTGCCAGAACTCCTATTTGCTTTGGCATGCATCCTACTGAGCTGGATCCTAGCACACAGAGCGAGTGCAGGTGGGCTAACACTGAGAAATTGCTGCACCATTCCTGGAGTCAAACGCTGCTTTGTGTGGGCAGAATGTCAAAACCCAGCCCAGAATACACAATCCCTTTGAGTACGGGCTTTCTACCTCTTGAAACCACTCATGGATATGCCTTACACTTTTGAGTGTAAAAGTAGCTATTTCCAGCCTGTGAATGTACTAAATACCCCAGTTTGATTGATCCAAACAACAGATCAGGGAGAGAATAAACTCAAGGAAGTGGTATGTTTCACTTCTCTGAAACAAATTTCCAGAGACATTCACATCTGACTGGTTATTCAAAGGAATACCGTGAAACCCTAAGGCAATTGTCCAAGAGCATAAAAGGCAGCAAGAAAAGGTACTGGAAATATTTAGGAATAAGGCCAAGACAAAGAAACCATGCAGGCACTCACTTACAGGAAAAAGGGAAGACAAAGCTGGCATGGAGGAGGCTGATGCATTCAAGGCTTTTTACTTATTAAGGTGCCCAGTATTGAAAAGCATCTGTTCTACTTAAAGCATGAAGCCAAATACACAAGGAACCATTAAAGGTGAGGTAAGCAAGATGTAGTAGATGCAGCACAGGCTGGCAGTTCGACGGCATTCACCCTATCCTACCCACGCCAGCTCCTCATCTCCAAAACACTAGCATGTACCTTTAAGGCCATAAGGGATGCCATAAGTAAAGGAAAGGAAGAGCACTTGGGAATTACAGAGCAGCCAGTCCAACTTTAGATTCTGGGAAAAGTACAAAAAAAGCTTTTTATGGGTCTCACCGAAGTGATTATCTCAAGGGATTTGCAAGCAGCGAAACAAATGAAGGGTGGTTCTCTGCATGCTCCCTGTGAGCCCAAGACACTCCAGCATGTTGTTATCAGCCTTTCTTTCATCTGCAGGCTGGGCAAAGACCAGTACACACTGCTGCTGCTCCATGGCTGAGCCTGTGCTAAGCTGGCAGGTGAACCATCACCAGCTTCTCCAGCTACCTTGGTGGCCAGCCTCGCCTAACCTGCCTCCTACCTATTTGCAGGTTTGACCAAGGACAGCAGGTTGCATATAGTCCTCAGGCCATATCAACCATATCCACTGCAGGAATGCTGTATCTCAGAAATCTTCACGCCTTCCCTAAATTTGTTTGAACAGGATTCAACAGTTAGATGGGAAAGATGGGATGAAGCCTAGAGACAAGTACACACATGGAGGTAGACCATCGCAAAGTGTCCTTCAGAAACAAGGGTAAGGGCATGTGATGAGGATTTCTCAAGAGTAGAGCAGAACAAAACAGCCAAGCTTTGTTCTCTGTCTTAGGTTTGATTCTGATCACTATTTTCATTACAGGCCTGGCTGATGGAATAAAACACACACACTGCAAATGATCCCAAGGCCAGAGGGGCAGAAAGTAATTTCAAGGGCAAAATGTATCAACAGCAGTGCTCTGTAATGAGAAGCAGGATGCACAGATATCATCAGTGCTGCAGAAGAGGGCAAAGCTCATTCTGGGATGAACTCTCAACAACATCTACAAGACATGGGAGGAAAACAGTGTTCTTCGGTGCCACTGAGACCTCTGCAGAGCCCAGCAAGTCAGGCTGGGACACATGTTTTCAGAAAGGCCTAAGCAGATGTGACAGACCCTGAAGAGGTTTGGAAGACCGGCCTCCTGAGGAAAAACCCAAAGAACTATGTTTCTTTTGATTGGAAAGAAAGAAACAACAAAATCTATAAAGTAACAACAAAATAGGTAGTCTGCTCTGGAAGTGACACTGAGATGACTCACTGTTGCCAGCTGGGCAAGCACAAGCAACAACCTATTCCCAGGCAGGGAGCTTTGCCCTCATACTGAAACAAGCTCCTGAGAACCAAGCACAGCTGAGGCATTTTGGCAGAGAAGCTGTGGAAGGGTTTAAATCACAGGTTAGAAACATGCCTGCCAGGGATGGGCAAGGCATCTCCACAGACAAGAATGAAGGCAGAGATGACCTTAGCACGTGTTCCTATCCCTATGTCCTTGTCATCCCACTGGTCCATTTTCTGCAACCCTCATTTTAGGACCTGCTTTGCAGCTCACGTGAGGAGTTTGCTGCTGTTCTGCCTTGTGTCAAACTCGTGTACAGACAAAGCAAGCAGCAGCACGGAGTTAAGGGTCTGCAATTCCACTCAGTCAGGAGCTGTCAAAACACTCCATGAGAGCAGAAATGGTTTGTGTCATTCTCCAGACTCTGAAATAACATCTCAAATTAAAAGCCCATGGATTTATTTCACCCCTCTGATCCAGTATAGCTGGTTCTCCTAATTTCTTAACATATATCTTGTGTGTTGCCCAACTCTGAAAAATAGTGACATGGAAATAGGGCTTTGATGTCCAGTTAAAATTGAGTTGCAAGGCTGCTTTAAGGTCCCTCAAATATGAGTTTAATTATTTGTATACAACCTCGAGGGATTATGTACCAAAAGTGCTCCAAAGGAGCCCCATCTGGCCTGAGGAACACTTTGTACAAGATGATTGCTCTCCATCCCAATCTGCACCATATTATTAATTACTGAATGAGCAGCAGTTTCAGCAGCTGAGTTACGCAGCAACAGATTGTTCAGCCCTGGGGTCATTACTGGATGGGAAGAAAGGTGAAAGAGGAACACAAGATCCTACTGCTCTGTGCATTCAGGTGCTACTAAAACCAGCAACAGTGACAACCTCTGTCCTAGGGGTCTTATAAAACCAGAACAAGACAAATTTCATCAGTGCTATAGGGAACAAGAAAAGAAAAGAATCCCTTAAATTTCTAATCCTTTTGAGGGCAGGACTGACATTAGAAACAGGTCTCTTGAAGAGCTGGTCCAAAGGCTACAGCATGAAAGAGAAATAAGTTATGCTTGAAATGCTGCACTTCAATAGGAGGAATCCAATATATGGACTGGGAAACAACTACTCAGAGAGCATCATACAATGGACTCCTAAATCCTTACTTCAGATTTAACTTCCATGAATATACACTGCTGAATCACACATTCTCATGCCTTTGAACTACAACTTCAGACCCCTGTCTTTGGAAGTCATTGGTCAGAAAGACTTCACAAGCACAAGAGAGGGAAGCGGAACTGGTTTTCATCACTATTGGTTTTTTCAGATATTGGTTTCCTCTCTTCTTTGCAAAAAAAAAATGCTAAGAAATGCTCAGCACTGTCTCACCTTCACATCCTGTTTTCTTGTCGCAGGGTTGCTGCTTCCAAAAATTCACATCTTGTAAAAGAAAACAATAGCTGCAGCAGTTAGCCCCAGCAGCAGTGAGGATGGCATGCTCTTGCAGCAAGAGCAGAAAATGTGCTCAGTTCAGCAAGCCAGAGATGCTTTTTCTCTTGCTAGACTGGATCTCTCAACAAAAGGAGAATACTTAGGCTATAAACTTAATTTTGTGATGAACCACTGAACATCTGTTCCTGGATGAGTCATGGAGTCATTCCAGTCTTCAACCTCCTCTGTTCTATCGCGCTTAATCTCATATGGCCCATCCTCAGGGCCATTTTGCATATAGAATTGGCATCAAAAGTGGCACCCGGTTCTGCAACCCAAAATGTGCCTCTAGAATGGGTGATTCATGCCTCAGACAGCTGGTCGTGGCTTCTCAGCCCTTAGGAAGAATGCTCCACCTCAGAGAACAGATAGGAATACAAGCACTTCTTGGGGAGCTGAGATTCCAAAGCCAGACCCCATGTTTTATTCTCGGTCCTGGATAGTTCAAGATCTTCCTCATGGACCTTGCACTGCCATATCTTCCCTCATCCTGGCCATAACTGAGAGCCCAGGGACACCCAGCCTTTTAGTTCTTCTAGTTCCCCTGGTAACCCACCTGTGACTCAGGCTCCCTCAGCAGCAGAGACCAAGGATCTCCAGATCTACTAGTGCAGCTGTTCTCCATCCTCTCCAAGGCCACAGTCCAGAAAGCAGACTGGAGTCATTCTACAGGTCATATCTGGCCTGGGATTCTTTGGTGGGTACTGATTACAGATGAAAAGCCCTGGCCCCAATCAGTTCATAATTTCTGTTGAGAATCTGCCTGTGGCTGCTTCCATGCACCGAGATTGTTATCAAATGATTAAAAAAACACATGGTGAAAGACTGGCTGTACAGAATCAGCCAAGGTTTGACCACTGGCTCAGGAAGAAACAGGGTTTCATTCACTGACTCTCCCAGGTTGCTCCTCTAGCTGTTCTGATTGCTGGAGAGCCTTTAAGAAACCCCAAACCATGAACAACTGTAACATCTCTAACAACAACAATAACCCTCCCCAAGCTTTCCTGTTTACTCCTTGGATCTCAGTCCAGATCAAAGCTGCGGGTGACCTTCCCTTGATGCAAACTATGAATGCAGAACCACTTCCATCTAAACCACAGCTTGTCTGCAGTGCTCCCAGGATGGATTCTTCCAAGCAACTCCTACTGCATCTGCTTCCCAGAAAGCTGTCTGGATCCTCTGCAGGCTCTACACAAGTCCCCACTGCTGAGAACTCAGCCCCAGTACTGCTTGCACTCTGCAGGACATGGTGCCAGGTTCCTGGGGAGTGCCATCGCTAGGAGAAATGAACCCTAATGACAATAAACAAATAGAAGGCACCAACCACCTACAGCGGTGCAAAAACAGCCCTCACCCAGATCCATATGACTTCTGCACTGTGCCGCAGTGAGTCTGGGATGAAGCCATCTCAATATCCCCTGCAGCCAGCAGAAAAAAGAGGCACCTCTGGAAGAGTTTTTAGCCCATGTGAAGGACGATGAATGTGCACAAAGAACCCACCTGTGCCCATTAACCACAACAAGGGATGAGGCTGAAGACTTAAGTGAAACTGAACTGAGGCTTACACTGCTCAGAAACCGCTCAGAGGCTCCTGAAGGATCACTCCCTCCTGGCTTTACTACCAGGCTACTTGATGTGTGCTGCCTTTAAATGTTGCTGATTCTTTTACGAGTTGTTTATGGAGTTCTGTGGCTGCCTAGGAGAATTCCCATGTAAGTAAGCCAGTCTCCGCGCCCTGAAGGCATCATCATTGTAAATTCTTCCTCTGACACCATCCTGCCCCAGTGGATCTGGGCCTGCCCACACCTGTCTGTCACACTTTCCACCAATACCAGGGTTTACTGCTCCTTTTCAGATCAAGTACTCCCAAGGACAGAAGATCTGATCTGCCACCCAGCACATTGATTTGCTGTGCACCATGTAGTCCATCCCCTTGGTCTATACAGGCAACAGGTGCTCTGCTCTGGTCCTCCCCATGCTCGGGCATTCATCACACAGGTGACACATCAGCATCACCATCATTCACCACACTGTCACTGTGCCCACCAACACCATTATCATCACCACCATTACCATCATCCATCACGCTGTCACTGTGCTCACCAAGATCAACATCTTGGCTGCAAGGCAGTTGGGCAGCTGGTGTGTACCAGCTTACACCAACAATATAAGACAACGGAAGAAGGCTGCATTCCCAGTCCCATAACTTCATAAAGGCATAATAAACCATAAAGATTCCTAAATAAGAAACAAAGCAAAAAGAAACTAAGCAACCTGATGTGGATATGCCTTCTTTAAGAGTCTGAGAGGAAAAAATTAGTATATTCTGGGTGAGGGAGGGAGTTATCATCAATATCCTTCCAGTCTTCTGGTTCCTACTACCAGGGCAGTAGGCTGTAAAGCACTCAGACCTGTGGCACCTTACCTTCCAGGTGATCAGCCACCTCTGTGTAAGACCTGAGCACTGCCAGGGACACTGCCTCCCCTGAAACACAGGACACAGCTTTGAAGGGTTTATAGGTGACAGACCAGCCCCATCTTGCTCTCTGACAATGTTACATTACAATTCTCTGCATCCTAACATTCTTCAATATCTTAAAGATTTCAAAGAACTATGGAAAATTGGATTTTATGCTTCTGCACAGCACAGAGCAAGCAGGTTATTTAGGCTATCCCATAATACCACAATGTCCTCTCCTGTCCTACATTTGGACCCTGTAAAGTGAAGGTAAAAAACCTATGAACATTGGTAATTTCTATACTGAGAGATACTGTTTTCACACATTATCAGTCAGCGAGAAGAACTGATTTAATCTGATTGTTCAGTGGGGAGGCCTATGGGGCTGGATGCAGCACTTATCATTTAAACCTGCCTACAGGATTACCGTAGTATGGAAAGCACAGTGAGCGGTGTAAGCACAGAGAAACGACACCAGACCACACCTCATACTCACAGCTGGCATAAAACAGCACCACTGTCAGGGCAGTCTCCAAGAGAGCAGAGTGGAAGGTCTCCTCTGTCAGGACACGGATCTGCTCCAGGGGCAGCTCTCGCTTCTTGTCCCTGGAAACTGCTTCCACCACTTCATCATCCTGAATGTCTGGAAGGGACCCACAGCTCTGCATGAACACAGGTATATGCACAGGGCAGAGGGAACTGCAGCCCCCTGTGCCACCCAAGCTGTGCGTTTTCCTAAGCCAGCCCTTTTCAGCAGCAACATGGTCACTGTCAGCAAATAACTGTCTCATACAGGGGAGTGGAGACACAACACAAGTACAAACTCATCAAAAGGCACTCATGCCATTTCACAGCAGATGTGCCCTGTGATTTGAACACTATTCTTCCATCATGTTGGCTCCTTTAGGATCCTGTGCCACTTTCTTCTAAAACAAAACAATTTTTCTATTGAAAACAATGCATTTTCACAGACGTGCTGCAAGGGTCAGTGTTTTCTCCCTGGGGAAAGCAAGCCTGGAACAGCTTACAAAAAAACGTATCTCAAACCTTTCTAAAGGGACTGATAATTGAGGCTCTTCTGATGCTTGAAAAGAAGGCAGTGCTGGGTGCACTTTAAACCCCTCACACCTCTAAAGCTGAATGCATTTAAAGCAGAGGCACCCGTGTCCCTCATGTAGCACTTCTGCAACTGTTCCTCTAACAACTGCTGATTTTCCTCCCTGGTGTTTCCTCTAAAAATTATGCCTGTCTGTTATGAAACTCGAGAGATCTGCAGAGAATGAAAGAGCCACTTGTACAACCATGATGCGACTGTGATGGTTTGCCTGGGATGTGCAAAAGTGTTCTCTAATGCTTTAACGTATGCCTGCACGTCTATAGCAGATGCTGATGCATGTCCTATCTGATGATAATCAGCTTTCCGTTGTTTAGGTGCACACCTTGGTTGTTATTCTCTTTTTCATCCTCATCTTCCTCTTCCTCCTCATCCTCCTGGATTTGTTTGATTTTCTTCTTATCTTTCACCAGGGTTATAACTTCATCAGTGTCTTCCAAGAGCAAGTATTTGATTGGCACTCCCTAAGGAAAACAGAATAAATCAGTGGGAGCAAAACATCACCCTCTGCCTATTCTGTCCACATACCAAACTCAAGGCTGATGGGGCACCGTCATCAAACTCCTTTTTTGGAGGGTATTTACAGATTCCTAAAGCTGTCAAACAGGGGAGGACCTGGAGTGTGATTTTTTTGCCCAATTTCACCTGTGCATGAGTTTTTCTCACTCCAGACCAATGTTTCCTTGCAAGGAAGTGCTTGTGGCTGTGTGGGATCCTGTGCCTGGAGAAGTGAAAGTGAACACTCACTCCACCTCCAAGCATCTTAAACTTAGATCCACTTCTGCAAGAAAAAGCCCAGTGGCGAAACAGTGAAGGAGAGCAGGAAGGTAGAGAGTCCACTCAGCTGTCCCCAGTCTAGAGGAGTCAGGTTGGGTCAGAGCAGCCCATCACAGCCTGGGAAACTGGCACAAAAGTCTTTTATCTCATGGAGCTCAACAAAGAAGAGTGCTCCCAAGTGCACAGGGGCTGCCAACCCATGGAAAGAAAACATCAAGATGTATTTCTCGGAAATGAGACCTTGTCAGCTTAAAATCAGTTCTGGCACTGTCTCAGCAAAAGGCACTTCAGAGAAAATGAATTTTGTCCTGAACTGAGAGAAACGACAAACTGCTGGCACCTCCCATTGGCTCTAAGTGGAGAAAGACAACATGCACATCTCTCACCAGGGCATGGGAAGCCCTCAGGGGATGCTCAGGTTCAGGTCTGATCCTGCATCTCTGCAATCACAAGTGTGACAGTTCAGGTAACCTGGGGCAACATGTGCTCCCTGGCATTTGCCAGCACCGAATTCCATCTTGCCTCACAAGCTGGGTCAGGTCCCTCCAGAGTTTAGCTCATCTTGATCAACCTCATTTAGCTTACACCTGGCCCTTTCCCCAGATCCCTGCCAGAGGCATTCAGTTACACCAGTTCAGCACAGACCTTTGGTTGTTTGCACTCAGTTTCACACATTTCCTCTCCTGTCTTTCGAATGCCTTTGCTAAAGGGGCAAGACCCTTTAGAAGTCTAAAGGAATTTGCACTTGGACTACTATATTAAGTAGTTCACAAACTTGTGGTACCTTAAGGGAGGTGTAATGAAGATGTCACCCTATGTTTTGAGACCAAAGTAAACTCAGTATCTTATATTAACCAGCACACACAATTGCTCTGCAGTACCAAACTCAGGCTGTTCCAAATACGTGTGCATCCAGGGAAAGACACTTCCCTGTGAGCTTCTGGGAAGGCTGTCAAGTAACCACAGAGCCGAGCAACACCCAACACCTCTCAAGAGCACCATGCCTAGATGGGGAAATAGGAGCTGTACAATAAAGAAATCCAGCATCTGACCTCATCTGGTGTCTTGAGCGCAATGTTTGTCCGGCGCAGAACATTCAAACCTACAATGTCCCTTCCAAAACAAAAAGTGAGTATTAGATGGTGTGACATGCAAGGTCACCCCCTCTGCTCAGCCTGGCTGGCTGGCAAGCCCACCTTCCTCAGCAGCACCACATCCTCACAGAGTCATGCTTTCAGGCTGCCCCAAGAACTTGCAGGAACCCAGAATCAATGCCAAGAGGGGAGAAATAGGCTTCAAGTGACCTTCTGGTGGGACTGTGCTGCATAATGTGCCTATTTCACAAGGAGCTTGGATTCCCTTTCTGTGATTTTGGTCTTTACTCACACACTAGTGACCACATCCCACTGCAGCTGCTCTGCTGGTGGACACCAGCTCATGCATAAATGCAGCCAAGAAATGCCTCCATACAGGGAGGGTACCACTGCGGCAGAAAGCTTTAATAAGAGAGCCCACACCCATCCTTCCTCTATCTCTTCCCGTTTGCACAGCTGCCAGGAGACAGATCCAAAGACTGCAACCATGCCTTCAGGGACTGCACATTTCCTTTGGCAAGACACCATGGAAGCATCTGCAAACAAGCCAGTCTCGTGTGTGCAGGCTTCTCCTGAGCCCAGGGAGCAGAAAAAAGTAACTGGTGACCAACCGCAGAGGAACCCAGCCCTGCACAGCACTGCTGCCCCAAGGCTAGCCACAAGCCTGCTCCCCAGGAGGACAGGAGATACACGTCCTGATCCAGCTCTGAGAGCCCTCATTGACTGAGGAGGCATCACTGAGTGGAGGCACTCACAGCATCCCAGCACCCAACATTCACAGTCCACCTTCTTTACTGGATCTCCATCTGCCCTTAATTTGAGGGCAAGATACAAGCCTTCCATCGGCGCTAAGTTCCCTTTCCAAAATCTCTCTTAGTCTGATTGTTCTCCACTTCTAAATCAGCAAGAGACTCAAATGTTTTTACGCTTCCAGCCAGTCTGAAACCAAATTAATCTGACTCTGGACCAGTCCTTAAACATGCAGGATACAGCCTAGTGTGGTGGCCTGACCTTGCCTGAGTGCCCCATGCCCACCAAGCTCCTCTATCACAAATCATGCAAACTTGGTACACCTAGTTTTACTGCCTCTCATCCAAATGTGAATAAATGACTAACACCCTGGTGTTGGGGTAACTGAGCTCTGAAACACCACAATAAGCAAGGAGATCCCCAAAACACCTGAGAGCAAATACCTGGACAAAAGGGCAACTCCTGCTTTCCCCAAGAGCTCCCAGGCCACAAACTCTGCTGTCCTCCTGTCAGCCTCGTAGGTCTCTTTCTGGCTGAGGATGAACACAAGTGGTAGCCCAAGCTGTAAGTGAACGGTAGAAACCTTCTCTGGGTCCTCAGCAACCTCTGTCTGGAGAAGAGACATGGTTACACTGCAGCACATCTCCACACCAATGAAGGTACCTCAGTTCTTCTGCACAGCCCAAGCCACCATATGTTCCCCAGCCGCAAAAAATGAGACTCTTGAGAAAACGCCTTCAATCCCGATCCTAGAATATCCATCGCAGCAGAACCCACACAGCCCCAGTTAAACTGTTCCAACCTGTCATGACCCTCCCTGTTAAAACCCTGGGCTTTATTATGCATGTTCTTTGTGACTTAGGAATTCCAGATGTCAAATCTCCATTATTTTTTATTTACCTGCCATCCATTCCCCCGGGCAGTCTGAAAACCCCAGCTGCAACATGCAACAGTTGGCATCCTCTCCCTTCCTGCCTTGGACATGCTGCTTCATGAACTGCCTTCCCTCCTTGGGCCTAGCCAGGAGTCTGGCTGAAAAAGGCACTTCCCAGGTCACTTACCCTTCCTGGGCAAAGATCTCACAGTGGAGACTGGAGGCCTGCTGAAGTTCACTGCCTCATGGGAATAGAAGATAGGAGAGAGCCTCCTGTCCCTTGTGCTCAGCAATGAGTGACTTATATAGAGCTCCCTAGGGTGCTGAGCATCCTGTGGGGAGCCTAGAGGAGTGGCTAAGGACTTTGGGTTTGTCTAGTTTGGAGAGAAGGAGGCTGAGCGGTGACCTCATTGCTCTCTACAGCTTCCTGAGAACGGGATGTGGAGAGGGAGGCGCTGATCTCTTCTTTCCCATATCCAGAGACTGAACATGTGGGAACTGTTCAAAGCCGCAGCCCGGGTGGTTTAGAGTGGACATTAGAAAGCATTTCTTTACAAAGAGGGTGGTCAAAAAATGGAACAAGCTACCTAGAGAGGCAGTTGATGCACCAAGCCTGTCTGTGTTTAAGAAGCACCTGCACAATGCCCTAAATAACACGCTTTAGCCAGCCCTGAAGTGGGGAGGCAGTGGTACTAGATCATCATTTTAGGTCTCTTCCAACTGAAATTTTCTATTCTATTTTATTCTGTTCTGTTCCATTCCATTCCAGCAAAGTCCAAGGTATCTCCACCCCATTCCCACTCATGGTGCCTACAGACAACTACAGAGGCACACACTGATGCCAGGGCTCTGCAAAGATCCAAGCAAGCTGTGCAGTGCAATGGAGTGTTGGTCTTATCCAGCCCCATGCCTGTTCCTTGCTTGGACCCAACCTGGGAGCTTTGCAATTAACTTCATGGGGGATGGGCAGATTTTCATGCTCAGCCTTGCCCTCTGCTCACACCTCCCTCATCCTCAAATCCATCCCAGCTTCCCTCATGCCCATAGCCCAGGTGGCTCCTCTTTCCCAGTCATACCACCAGTGGAGCCCCCATGAGCTTGAGATGCCTGTGGATGTTGAGCATTGTCAGAGCTTGCTCCATGGCTGTCCTCTTGCAGGGCTGTGCTGGGTCTGTTGCCCGCTGACAGTGGCAGAACACCAGACAGGCAGATGACACACCATGCTCATCACTGCTGAGAGAAAAAGCAAAATCCATGCTGAGCTAGGCATCCACCACAGGGTTTTAAAATGCTCTGACAGAATGACTATGTTTGCTGGCATGTTTTATAGGGCAGATGATCCTTAAATTCAGGGTTTGGCAGGCTTGTGGGACCTCTTCAAAAGCCCTGCTACTGACACGTACAACTGTGTTTTGGTGCCTTTCATAACTGTGCTGAACATCTAATGAAGACCCTGGCTCACCAGGCATAAGTGATCTCAACCCCGTAACAGTTGGCCCAGCTTGAGATGGACACAAATCAAGCTATTTTCATGCCACTGCAATGGAGACCCTGGCAGGAAGAGAAGAGCTGAAGCCTACATATTTTTCTCATGTCCTTTTCCTCACCAATGACACATAGGGAATATTCTGGTGTTGGTCTGTGGGTTAACGTTAGGAAGCCATGTTCCTTTTCCTATGGCACACATTCCCCACCTCTAAAACTACGATCACCTTCTTTGTAAAGGGATTTTTGGTCTTTCTATGGAAGAGCAGACTGTAGTATTAAGATCCCAAAGCCTGCTGCCTCGGTTGACTGGTGAAGGTTCACACTGGTGAAGGTTCACACTGGTGAAGGTACCACCATTTCATCAGCTAAAGACATGGCCCCCTGGCGTCCTCTCTGCTTCAAGAGTGAAGTCAATTCCTGTCCAAATGACAAGCGTGCCATCTAGTGGCACACACAAAATGTTTTCCCCGATGATCCTTGCAAGAACAGGAAGGCAGTGCGGGAAGGACCGCTTTCAGCGCCTGCCTTGGTGTCATCTATGAGAGCAGGCAAATTGCTATATAAATGCTTTGCTGAAGATATCATATGCTATGTGATATTTCCACCTTCCTCTCTCTCAGTTTTCCGATTGCAGTATGTCACATCAGAAACACACTGCGTTGAAGGATCTGCCCTTTTAATGCAGGTCCCGCATGGAAAGTGGATGGCCTGAGCTGGCTAGGCCCAGTGAAGACATCGGGTGGGAATCCCCGAATACATGAGCAGTGTCTCATGCAGCTGCAGAACTCTCCTCTGCCAAAAGTTGCTGAGATAAAAAAGTAAAAATGTGTTTAAAAAATTCTGGTGGCTGTTAACACCGTAATACAGGTTCAGCTCCCACCTCTGAGAGTCCTGAAACCACTGACTGCCAGAAGATGGGAGGCTGTAGGCAACACACATCCACTTCATCCACAACGAAAGAGGGTAGATCTAGATTAGATATTAGTAAGAAACTCTGCTTTGAGGGTAGTGAGGTGCTGATACAGGTTGCCCAGAGAAACTGTGGCTGCTCCATCTCTGGCAGTGTTCAAGGCCAGGCTGGACAGAGCTTTGAGCAACCTGGTCTGGTGGAAGGTGTCCCTGCCTGTGCAAGTGGGGTTGGAACTGGATGGTCTCTAAGGACACTTCCAACACAATCTATTTATTGATTCTGTGATTTCCTTATACCCCTTGGAAAGCACCTATGGCCACTGCAGAAGCAAGGTATGGAACTGGATGGGCTTTGCTCCAACCCACTGCATCAGATTTTACCCTTCTTGGCTGGCCAGACTTGATCATCAAAACAGAAGGCCACATGTATGAGCCCTCCTGAAAACAGTGAGGTTTGACCATGGAAATAATCCCATTCAATGGACAGTCACAAATGACATGGCTAGTCCAAATCCAGGAACACAGGCAGCAGCTGGTTTTAGAAAAGCAAAATAGATCTCACTGTACACCCCTGGCATAACATCCCAATACCAGATTTGACCTGGGAATCTGAGAAACCAAGAGTAGAGCAGCTCTATCTGAAGGGTGTGTCTGGACATACCTACTGTCTTTCAACAGCGTTGCCTCAGTTGTCAAAACAAACTGGTAGATAGTCCCATAGACAAAAGCCACCTCCATTACGGCTCTGTGCTCTGGAAAGAGAGAGGCAAGATGAACTCATGTCGGCTCCCTCCAGATCTCCATCTTCATCCTTCCCAGTTGTAAGTACCAATGCCCAGGCTTTCAGAAACTCCGTAAAAAGTTATATACAGGTAACTGAGTAACTGGAGCTGGATCCAGTTGCTGATCCCCAGTAAACACAAACGGTGCATGTGAATCTGCCTATGGGTTTATTTACTTTTCAAGACAGCAACCGCTGGCTTTCTTTTCCTCTCCAGCCCATATCTGAAAGTTTATGCTCCCAGCAAAACGTTTCTGGTGCAACTGATCCCTTTGGAAACATAGCAAAACATGCAGAGGTGGAGAACTTGTGCCTAGGTGGCCCTTCCAGGTTTTCTTGATGCTCCATTTTCAGGATTTTGGTTCAGAAAGCCAGCTCCCTTACACCTTAGTAAAAAATGCTCTGTAAGGAGAGCAAGGGTAAAATAATCAGTGTTAATACCTGCTGTCCCAGTAGCTGGTACATAGGCAAAGACCATGTTCATCTTCCCTTTCAAGGCATTTTCAGTGTTCTGAAGATCTGCCAGTGTTTCAACGTATTTAACTTCGTTAAAGAGCAGGGCACTGAGGAATCAGAGAAAACTCATTAGCAACTATTTTAAGAGCAAATTTGCAGGCATCTAACTGTGATGGGTTAAACAAGGTAAAATTCCAGCTTCTTGCTGGCAGATTGAAGATTCACAGCCAAATATAGTTGCCCAGATGTGTGCTGGTGAGTCATCTCAAGGGCAAAGATTTAAAAAGGTCAAACCACACCAAAGGGACAAGCAGCTTTCTGCTTGGCTGAGAGCCGCCTCTGGAATACATGGGGCTTGTATTTATGCAAAACTTTGTATCAACAAGTGAAAATGGAAAGTAAACAGATTTCACAGGGATGCATCTGGTCTGTACTTACAACAAAACGTTAGCAACAATGGAGTCCATGTCAAACAAGGCATCCGTGGGGAACTCTCTGATCAGCATGTTACCTCTATGGAGGAGAAAAGAAGAGTATTACCAAAGCAACTATGAAAGATCAGCTACATGTACTAATATGATTTTCACTCTGCTGAATGCCTTCAGGTGTTTGCTGGCAGGTGTGGCTGGAAAGAAAACATCAGGGTTGAATGGGAGGATTTGGTAGGATTAGGCTGGTCCAGCCGTCACCACTGTTTCATTCAGCTTCTGGGGCCCCTTCAGGAGAAGCACAGACTGACAGAAGGTCTCTATATACCAAGCACCACCCTGTAGATCCTCGCCAGCAGAGGAAAAGTCCCTGTGGGTTATGTACAACAGTTAATGAGAACTGAGCTGATACATGGAGAAGCTTCCAGCTGATCAACCCATGGAGACCAAGAGCTAACCCTTCACATTGAGGGCAGACGAGCTAACTATACAGACAGGAAGAGCAACAAGGAATGTTTCTTTCTAGGACTAGATCCAAAACCTAGTGGTTTGAGTATAACTCTGGAGGACCTGGTGGTTGGAGGCTGCCAGAAAGTTGATGTCATTGCTGTCTTCATGGCTCCTCTCCTCCTCTACAGACATCTCTGATCATTGACAGCATGTCCTCCGAACACTTGCACTGGAAAGCAATCACACTGTGGTGCCCAGATAGCCCCCTCACCTGAACAGGTATGCTTTCCTTAATGCATTTTCTTTTCCACAATATCTTGACACATCCTCTTTGGGACAATTAACCTAGACATTGAAAGCATGTAATTAGACATTCAGCTCCACAAATCCACAAATGACTATAAACACATAGCATTACACAGTTTTTTTCCATTCAGGAGTGTAAATACAGCCTTTCCAAACCTACTGGGAGAGAAAATACAATAAAATGGAATCCAGAGACAGGTACTGGAGTTTGCATTTCAGTTCTCCAGCTCAGCCTGCCTTGATTTGGGTCACTCAGGATCAGGAGATATTATGATCTGCCCAACATATTCAAAGTGACAGATTGCTGACATAAATATAAGCATTTCTTATAATCTAATTACACTTGTCTGAATTTGTAATTCCCTCACCTAAATCTGCACAAAGCTTCAGCTAAAACCCCCTTTATACAAAATACACATTGCACTGAATTGAAAAGAAGTGAACTGCCCCCATCCATACAATCATAGAATCATAGAATAGTTAGGGCTGGAAAGGACCTTAAGATCATCAAGTTCCACCCCCCCCTGCCATGGGCATGCCATCATTCTCTGCAGTTTTAGCTGGCAGGAGGGAGCTATGGAAGGAGTTGGGCATGTCCCACCAGAGTGAGACAAGCGTGCTGATGCCCTCCTGTGCAATACACAGGGGATCATACTCTTCCTTGTGCCATGCCCATGGGTACACAGCAATGACCAGGCAACTCCATATGCCCCATGCAGCTGCTGGGAGGCCAGATTAGTCCAGACAACTAAGCCTGTTATGTGGAGTGCCCAAGAAAAAGACCAATCTGCAGGAAAAATGGCCCTAAAGCCAGGAATGCAATTCAAAGTGCATAGGTTCATCTACTGAGACTGAACTGGGAGGCCAGGAGGAGCTCAGGGCTGCCCCTGCCTGACCTACAGTACTGCCAGTCCTCTGCTTTGTGGGGTTTAGAGACACAGGCACAACATCAACCCTCTCCAGAACATGGGAACCTGTCTGTGGTTTGCAGGCAGAAGGTGCGATGCAACTCACAAGCAGCTGAGCTAAGGCCAAGGCAAGAAATTAAATGGGATGCCCTGGTCTGCTTTCTTGTGGAGTCAGCCCCCAAGGTAGCTCTGTCCACCTCACAGGAAGCCCTGCAGTAATTATCTGCAGAAATGGCCTGCCCTCCCCCTCATCTCAGTTTACCTTCACCACTGAAATGCCATAGTCCTGGAGAGCCTCAGCTGAGTTCTCAATCTGCTCCAAGAAGGGCTGGGCACCAGGTGAAACTGAAACAGGAAAAAAACCCCTGTTTTCTATCTCTTCTGCTTACAGGTGAGGCAGATGAGAGTACCTTCAGGGCAAGCACTGTCTGTACTCTGTCATGGTAACAGCATATTAAGGCCCCCATGCAAAAATCCCTGGGACATCTGAGCACACCTGAGCAGAGCAAACAGGGAGCTGTGGCACACTGCCAGCAGAGATGCCTGCAGGGATATGGCTGGGGGAGAAAGAGGACTGGGAATGGTTCTGAGTGCTGCTTCAAGTCCTCAGAGTCAAGAGCACTCTCCTACCATGCACTGAGACACTGCTTGACACAATATGGTCTTGCTCTTACTCCAAGAATAAGGTGTTTCCTAAAACAAAACTAATTACAGACAACAACATGAACACCTGCAGTCTCCCCTATCCTTTGTAACAAACCCAGCCTCTCAGTGCTGGCATGGAGCTGTGACTGTTTCAGCCCACAGCGATGTCTCTGGGAAACCATATCTGGGAGTCATGGAGGAGCAGAAAAAGAAGAGTGAGGCTAAGGGTCTTCTTCTAATTCATGACAGCACTTAGTTCCCCCGCATGCAAGGAATCCTCCTTTCCCTGAGAGGTACCATGGAAGAGAAACCTGGCCCCTTTCAGGGGACAGCTCCTTAGGAGGCTGGGTTTCTCTTCCCAGCCTTTTTCTTTTCTGGTACCTCCAGAAAAGTAATGAAGAGGTCTGAAGGAGTGTGCCTGAGAAGACAGCCAAGAAAGATCCCACCCCAAGAGGCCCATCAGCAGCACTTGGAGCCATGCAAAGACAGGTTTGCCAGCTGAGCTTGAAGAGGTCTTCAAAATCAGATTTAAAAATCTCAAGAATTGCTTCTTCACTGTTCCACTTACACAGCTTCATACAGGCCTTTGCTGAAAACCCAGGCTGATATAAATGCATGCTATTAAAATACGTACCATTATGGCTGAAATAAGCCAGGGACGCTCTGCCGGCTTGCAAGGCACTGAAATACCGCTGGGGGCTCACCTCCTGCAGCACCCTCGCACTTCCATCCGTTGGGATGGAGGAAGCACAAAAGAGCAGGAAAGAGAAGGAAGAAACCCATCTGTCCTTTTGGGCTGACATGACTGTTATCAGCTACAGGCACGGAACAGTGACAACTGAGAAAAAGAAATAAACAAATAAATATTATGCATATACACGTACAAAACCATATCTATTATCCATATGGACACATATATATGAGAGTCTGTCTGTTCTGGTTAAGTGCAGCATGACTGCAATTCCTAGACTTGACATAAACATCTCAAGGACAACAAGAATTAGTGACTAGAACGGCAGGTGATCCAAACAGCTGTAAAGATGACAGCAAAGGCTATTCTCTGTCCTCTGAGCAGTATCTGTAAGTGCATGGACCCTTAGTGCTTTCAGTTTAGGGCTGGTTTTCTTCCTTCTTTTTTTCCTTCTTTTGAATCAAACAGAAATTACATGTACAGGCAGAAAACAGTGACAGCATCTTATGAAAGAAAACCCACCCAAACAGCCTCAATTCTTGCTAAAAAGCTTTGAGGATGCCACTAGCATTCTAAGTGCCACTGAAAGAGGTGTTCCCAAAAGGACAGGCCACATTGCTCACTTCAGATGATGCCAAATGATGTGGGGAGATGCAAGAGCCCTCCCCCAGCTCTCTGCCACTTGGGGTTTCAGCTACATCAAATGGGAGAGGGATTTGTGCAAACTCCTTGGACTTGTGTGAAATAATGTGAGAAATTAGAGACCATCCCTCCACCCACAGATCCTCAAAGTTATGTTACGATATTAAGGCAATTTCAGGGTAAAATGCAGCTGCAATTTCCAGGATGGAATGCAGTTGATATGCACAGAACCCACCTGGTGATAGTTGCCCAGGCAACCCTTCGACCTTGGCATATGCTGAGATAAACTTAATGGAGTGGAGCAGAGGGAAGACACCGTGGCCAGGCTCTGCTATACTCCCTGCAGGTGTGGGAACTGAAGACACCATGTACTGATAACCACCTTGCAGCTGACCAAAAAGGAAGCTATACTTTTATTGTAAAGCAAGATTTCTAGAGCCACTCCAGCTCCATAGGCACATACTCAAACTCCATGGCGATATAAAGTTAAAATGTCAGAGCCATATTCAGTTAAAGCTCCATAGGCATACAGTTCAGAAACTGAAACTTGTATTACTATGAAAAAGCCTGGACAGATTATAAGGATATCTTACAGGGTCAGGACACCTGAGAAATAAGAATGGTTTATGAGGAGAACTGATAGCCAGAGAAGCTTTGGCCTTGTGTAGGTGGACTAAGAAAAACAGAACTGAGGAAAACAGGACTGAGAAAAACAAGACTAACAAACCTCTAATCAGGAAAGACTGTCCTTGAAGTCTGCTACATCCTGGACAATTGTCAAAATGGGGTTTCAGGAGTCAGCAAAACATGATTAGGGTGTCCTTTGGGTGAACTGTCCTCATTATACTCTAATACTAAAAATCACACCCACAGGTCAAAAGACCCCTGACACTTCCCTGAGTGTGTACAGTGAGGCAATTAGTTATGTAGCCTTACGCAAACTAGCTCATCAATTGGTAAATGGTGGAAGGATTACAGGAAGTTACTAATTTGAATAAAATTGTACAAATATACAAAACTAAGAGGGGAAAAATTAGGGAATTGTAAGTGGTGGGATTGGACAGTGGGCTGAACCTGTCTTCTCCCTGTCACAGGGTCATCTACTGGGCAAGAGCTATACTTGTGCATTTAACAACTGCGTTTTAACCGGCTTTATATATGTTATTTTCATGCTTATTCTTACAGTTGGTATGTTATATTGTCAATGCGATCTTCAAACCTTAAGCTCTCATAAAATTATAACAAAAATTCTCATCTATTTTCAGTGCGTTTCCAGAAACTTAAAAATTGTCTTTAAAATTGACTTAAAAATTTTCACTCGTTGGGTGAATCTGTTACTGTAAATCCCCACTAGGACAGTTGAATTACCCTCCAATGTAGTGTGCTGCCCAGTGGAGCCCCTGGAGAGGGCTCTGTCAGGTTAACCCAGCTCCAGGGTCTCATCTTTTCTGGGACGGTAACAAACCTGTCAAGCTTACAGATGAGGCGGAGAAATTTTCCCGCTTACTGGAGTAAAGACCTCCTTAACATGACAGCTTGTCACATCTTGCTCTGTCCAGCCTTGTGTTATTCTGACATCAGTGGCATGGGAGCGAACCCTATAACCCACACAGGGCTGCAGGGCAGTCTCTTCCATGCTGGGTTTCCACCTGGAGGTGGCTAGGAAAGAAGCCAAGGAAATGTGTGAGCCAAGGAAAGACCAAGCATTTAAGTCTGCTACTGGGGCTCACCAGCAGCCCTCCCTGCCACGACTGTTTAACTCTTCTTGCTCAGATTAAGGAACTCAGGATAGCTTCATGCGGACAACCACTACCAGATGAATAGTGCATCTTCTTCCCAATTCATTTCCCTTGCTCCTTTGCAGCCTGCTCTTCAGCTATTGGTGCTGCGGCATAGCTCGTCCCTGGTCAACAAAGGCACAAAGGCAGAAGTGAAGCCATGTAGAAGTGGTCTGCTTTGCATCATGAGCTGCAGCTCTTTTCGTTAACAAACACCCCTGTGTTCATCAACTGTCATTCCCTCCAACACCCTTTCAGATGCTGTCAGCTTGCTATCACTGCTCTGTGATGAGCCCAAACTCAAATGCTCAAAAACAAGCAGGCAAAATCCCTCTTGCCTTGCTGCAAGAATGAGAAGTTAATGACAACCAGGCACGCGCAGCCTTCACAGGCTCCCCCTCATGTAGGTGAGTTGTTTGAATCAGGCCTGAACAGCACAAAGGAGCAAAGACAGAGCTGAGAAAGCCATGATTTATTTTTTTCTTTTAATCTCATCTTCATTCTCTCCTTTCCAGCTTTGGGAAGTGCCAGGCATTTCTGGTCCTTTGCCCTCCCATCTTTTCCTCTGGCTTACAGTGGGGACAGAGATTGGAGTGTGGAGGTGCTGTTTATTAAATGACTAATAAATGACTAATAGTTTACTGAACTTGGCTACAGCAGGATGGAAAAATAAATTCAATGCTGGTATGTGGGAACCAGCCCGAGTCATATGGGAAGGGTTACTGTCAAGGAAACAAGAGGAGCAGCCTCCAACGCCACAAAGACTTCATGGAATTACACCTGGAATTCTACCTGATCCGGCTGGGGAGAGGCTGGAGAAGCAGAAGCTCTACCTTATGCTGAATCCACATGCTGTGAGATTGCTACTCCTCTCTTTGCACCTCTCCCAAAGTCATACCTGTCTACCCCACCAGGACTCCTCACTGTTCCACCACCCTCAGCCTCGCTCCTCCCCACGCTTTGCTCACCTTTCTCACAGAAATGTGTGCTAATCCCTTCCCTCCTCATGGTCTCTCACCTCTCATTACTCCATCCTGGCCAGCAGCTCCTCTCAGTGCCCCAACAATCCACACTGGAATAGTCAGCTTTTAGGTCATTTCCTCCGTTACCTCATTTCCATAAAGGGAAAATTAACACCGTAGGGCTGGAAACAGCCAGAATCCTTTACTGCAGCCACTTGCAGGATTACCAGAGATATGTTAAAATACCAAGGAAGTGTGAACCAGCCCTGTGTCACTGCTGGGAAACCCTTTAATCTATGGATCATGGGGCAACCCAGCACAGCACAGATGGTATACAAGACCTGGTTCATGTTTCTGCTGTCATACCTCCAAGACAGAGCCAGGCAAGGTGGTTGAAGCCAGTGCAGATGATCTAAAAGGAAACCAAATACACCAGAGACACCCAGCATGAAATTCTGTGTTGGCATAAATTGCTTACGACACATCAGTTCTGCTTGGGAATCCTGCAGAAGTAAACAAGGGCTGGGATCCTTCCATCACCACTGTGATCCCAGCTGCCTTCCCTGACACCTTGCTTCAAAAGCCCCCAGATGCCAATATTTATCACCAAGAAAGCTGCAGCCACATTTCATTCAATGAAGGGTGATGTGGGGTGGATTTTAAGGCTCTCAAGACAAGGAAGAACCACTGTCCTACTGGAATCACAGACTGCACAGTCAGCGGGTACCATCTCCATCATCCATGGGCCTCCCTGAACTCAGGAGAAACACCTGGAAACTAACCTGGACTTGGCGTTTGCCAGTGATGTAAAATCCCACACACCCCTAAGCAGGGTATTTTGCTCCCAGTGATCAGTTATCTTCTTGCAGAAAAAAATAGCATTTTATCAGCAAATGTTACCCAGCTGCCTCCCTTTCATTTTATCCCATTATATCTGTACCTTTCAGCCTGCAGAGCCCTGAGTTGCCAAGTTTTAACTCCCTAGGTTTAGGATGCTCCTAAATGGAGTCACTTCCACCTCTCCTGTGGTGACTGACACAGATCAGGGCTTTTGTTGCAGCAGGAGTTTTTTGGCAGAATGCTCATCTGGTTTTCATGCCCTTCCAGCAGCAGTTAACCAGCATGCTGTTCTCTCAAACTTGCTGGCAGAGAGGAAACATAACAGACCCCAAATCAACGTGGGGCTGATGCAAGCCCTTAGCTGCAGTGGGCTACACTGGCTGATGCACTCTCCTCAGCATGGCTGCATGCCCCAGCACAAATACACCTCCTGTTGCTGCTGAAAAATGCAAGAAAAAACATAACTTACTGACAGAACTTATTGCACTTTGGACCCTGCACACAGGTTTCCTTTAGGGGATCCAGATAAACTCCCTGAAAAGCTCTCTGTTCCAGCCCTCCACTCTCAGATCCACATGAATCTCACCAACTGCTTGTCATGGTCTGACCAGCAAATCTTTCCCAAGCACACCCAACTTGCTTGCAGCCAGCTTGTCTGAGGATGGAAGCTGTCCCAACAGCTGTATTGTCTGCAGATCTCTTTTCTCCTGAAGTAGATGATAAATTGGCTCTTCAAGGACAAAGAAAGCATCCTTGGGATCCCACTGAAGCATACGTAGATGACGGCAGTTCTCCAGTGTAAACCCACTACATGAAACCGTCACCTGTAGCCATTTCACTGCCTGAGGTTTATCCTGCAGGTTTTTAATTCATCAGAATACCAGCCCCTCATCCCATGCCTAACAATTGTTGACACATTCTGCTGACAACTGTTGAAATAGTGCTTAAGTTGAGCAATATTTATATCTTTCTTTTTTTTTCCCCCCTGTGTGAGCTTATGTGTTAGTTTTAGGGAATACCATTGCTGCCCAGGAATAGCCTCACTTCCTTAGCACCTATTGCATTAGCTTGCATATTTTTCACTACACGCTCCTCTTCCCTGCTCATCTTTGGAAAAGTGGCCAGAACCAGCCTTTTCTTAATCAGCAGACAAGCCAGGTTCATTATCACTACCCAGTTTTGCTGGAACAGAACTCAACCCAGCTCCTTTCCAATTTTCCAAAGGCAAGTTCTTTGACTTAGCTAACTTGAATAAGGTCAAAAAAAGCTGCAGTTACCCAGTGTTTGGAGCTGGAACAGCACCAAGACGGTTCTCTGCTACTTCAGGATGAGCCTGCAATCATGAAATCAAAATACCTGCTGGCCCTTCGCATCCACCCCTTCTACCCAGCAGCCTGCAGAAGAGCCAGGGGTTGCAACCCACAACTGCGAGGCCCCTACAGCCATATCTCTGCAACATCTCCTGCGGTGGTCATGATCCTGCAGCTGAAGGAAGACGTTTCCACCCACACGGACACCCCAACATGCCTCCCAACCAGGTTGCGATGCCAGGACCCACAGCAGGCGCATGCACTGCTTCCAGCCAAAAACCAGTGTGGCAAAGGCACCTATCCTGCATTTATTCACAAACACCGTTTCAAGCTGGAGCACTGCTAGGCCTTTTGTGCACAGGCAGGCACACTTTCCAAGCCACAGCATTTTAAGTACATTGCAGATTGCTGTGTAATCATCCTGCAGCGCAAATCCACCCCGGGGCAGCTCTGACACTGAAGGCACACCTGGCACACCATGTCAGACGATAATGGAGCTCTCCTCTGCGCCACGGCCTCACCCCAGCCTCTGACCCACTGCACCAGACGTGCAAATCCAGCATACAGGCCTGCAGCCAGGGGACGAGGGTGGCTACAAGGATGGCTGCAGTGAGCTGCGGGAGCAGCATCCTGCAGCGCAGGGATGCTTCTTAAAGATCAGCAGAGGTGGGAAACACACTGACATCAAAGTGCATCCCAGCCTGTTGCCCAAACCTTGCTGTTTGGGTTTTTTGGCAGTGATGCTCTCACACTGCCCAACCTCCTGCCACTTCCCAAGGAGTTTCACTTTCATTTTCACTTCCAGGTACCACTTCCCAGCATCTGGAAGCTCTGCTGTGCTTCACCTCCTAGCCAAGGCTGCAGGGGGGACATGCTGCAGCCCTTCTCTGCCCGCACCAGGAGAGAAGTGCGTTGATGCCCGTGAGCAGCAGGCCGCCCACAGCATCACCCACTGCCACTGCCCCAGTTTGGCACATCCCTGGGGACTAGGGACTAGCCCTGCAACGTCCCTGGAAAGCAGCTGGCACATCTCCCTCCAAGATGGCTTAGGGATGTCACCTACCTGGGTGTCCTGAGAACTCGGTCTGATGTCCTCGTCCCTCCACCACGGCTGCTAGCAGAGCACCGCGCACCGAGGTCTCAGAGCCCTCTGGGGGATGGCCCGGTTGTACGGCTGGAGAATCTGGGGTACAAAAATAAAGCCGATGCGTGTGTGCCAATCCGGCGGTGGGAGGTCCGAGACCTGGGCCCAGATGTCTTACAGCGGCGGTCTCCAGCCTGCCCGCCTTGCTGCTATGACTTCCGACCTCCTACAGCCATAGGGATGGCTGCCCGCAGGAAACGGTGGTCTCTGAGCTACACTCGCATATGCCCCGCACGCCCAGAGACCCAGCCTGCGCTCACTGAGGGGATGCCCTGACCCCCCAACAGCTCCACGGACCCCCTTTGGAAACCCTCGCCGCTTCCTCCAGGTACCCCGGACCTTCTCCCCAACGGCGCCGCAGCAACGAGCGCCCCTCCGCCGGCGGGGGAAGCGGGACGGGAGGCGGCGCCTCCGCCCGCCCGCCCGCCGCTCCCGGGGGAGAGGTGGGGCGGGAGAGCGGGTAAGGGGGAGGCAGGCGGCGGCGGCAACCCAAAGAAAGAAGAGGCGAGGCGCGGGGGAGGCCGCGGATGTCACCTTGAGGCGGGCGGCCCCACCGCCCCGCCGCGCGGTTCCGCGTGGGCACCCGTTCTCCTCCCCGTATACCCCCGGGCTCCCGCCTCGGCGCAGGGCCGGGCTGCCGGCGCCCGGTGAGGCGGCGGGCTGCGGCGGTGGCGCGAAGCCTTCCCCGACGGGGCAGGAGCCCCTGGCGGGAGCCCCGCCGCCGGGCTCTGCAGCCCTCCCTCTCCTCCTTTGTCCGCGTCCCGGCGCCGGAGGTGGGGGAAGGAGGAAGAGGAGGAAGGCGCCCTCCTCGCAGCCGAGAGCTGGCCTCCCTCAGGAGGAACACGCCTGGGGTCGCGCCCCCTCCGAGACCCGCCGCCTCCGCGGTCTTTGTTTAGGGGCGCCGCGAAGGGGCCGCGCTCGGCGGTTCCCGCAGCATCACTGGTGCGAGCGGGCGCTGCGGGGCCGGGAGCTCTCCCCGGCGGCGGCGTGGCCTAAGCCGCACCGCCCGGGAGCGTGCTCGCCGCCTTCCCCCCCCGGAGGGATAGCGCTGGCCCCGCACGAAACCGGCAGTTAGCACGGGATGCACGTGAGTCCGCAGCGACTTAGTCGTGTTCACGTAAAACTCGCTTTTAAGGACTCGCCTGCCCTTGCTCCCGGGTCAGTGTGGTGCCGGTGAGATCCCGTCTTTGTCTTGAGAGTTCTTAGAATTTCTCTTCTTTGGAGGCCTTACTCCAGGGAAAGAGCAAAAGAAGTGAGCCTAGCCTGCAAGCACAGCACTCTTAAATGCCTGCGTTAAACAACACAGTGCTGAGGAGATGGTTTGTCTTCCCATTTGTAATGTAGTAGTTCTGTAGAATATAGTGAACCAAACCTGTGTACGGTTTTTTCTTGAAGAGATACAGCAACGTAAAATGCCTGTATCATGTGCAGGCTTCTTGTAAGTATCGTTATTTTATGCTTTTGTTGACGGCACAAATTAAATTTGACCTTAAATAAATACATGTTGGGAGAGAGCACCATTTCCTCAAGAGTGCAAAGGCTGAAGCTGTGTTTTGTCTGATGTGAACTACACATAAAACTGGTGTTTTCAGAACCAAGTCAGTTGCAGCTGACAAATCAAAACCTTGAACTTCTGGGATTTTAAACTTGAAGTAAATAAACATATTCTTAAATAGCTGCTTGCACAAATGAATTACTTTTCCCCATGTATCTTTGTAGGGGTTTTTTTTTGTTGGTTTTTTTTTTTCTTTTCAATGTCATAAAATCTGATGTGCTCTGGCGTGGTTGCTTGGCTTTGAGTGTTATAGAATGCAGTGACTCAGTTAGTCCTTTATAACTTTGTTCTTGAGACTTGAAGGGCGTCTAGGTGAGCATGTTTGTTTAATGCTAAGAAGTTCTGGTGGAGAGAGGCAGGCAGTGAACTTCAGTGCTTGCAAGTTTTAATGTCTTTGTTACTTCTTTTGAATTAGATGGGTGATGCATCATGAAAAAAGAAAAATCATTATATTAGCTCAAGCTTGAATTTCATGGCCCATTCTGCCATTTCTTAGCAGCTTGTCACTTCTGCAGAAGGGAGTTTTTTCTTCCTTCTTTCTTCCCTTTCCTGTTGATGATGGCTGTGCTGACTGAGTCTCCTCCCATGCACTGACTCTGGCACTTGAACACTTTTGTAAGTTGATTTAACTCACCAAAATGGCAAAAAACTAATTTTTGTTGTATTCAGTTTCTTCAGTTTCAGTAAATAAAACGGGATTTTCTTGGCTCAGATGACCTTGATGAAAGGAGAAGCTTGGGACAGAGAACAATTTCACAGAACGAGAGGGGAAAATAGGAATATTCCCTTTCAGTAGTACTGAGACTGAACCATCTTGCTATGCATGCAGGCATGTTCTTGATGTTTGTGTTACTGCTGTGATGTAGAGTATGACCCTTGTGCTTTGCGTAGTGCTAAAAATCCAGAGAGAAAGATTGTACCACACTTAGTCTGCCCCTTGCTAATCCCAGCTTTCTGTAATTGGAACTTCTCATTCTTTCACCATTATACTCATTTGTTGTAAGATGGCTCTTTCTGTTCAACATGCCACAGAGTTGCTAGAATGCTTCTGGATGAGATCAGACATTTCTGGTATGTTCTTGTGAAAAATTTAGTAGTATAGTCATTTTCTTGACGGATTTGGGAAGTTGTTGTAGCAGGTCCAAGATATATTGGAAACCTGAGTTGTATTTGCAGTAAAACACTCTAGTGTGGTTTTTGTATCACTGTCCCTGGTTCTATGCAGCATAAAATTGGTCCTGTTCCAGAAGCAAGAACTGACTATCTCTTACTTTTACAGTGCCTTTAAAGGTGCTGCAAGAGGATATAGTCCAAAACCTATGCCACAGGAAGGTCGTCTCCTAGGTAGTGAGTGTGCTTCTGTCACTTGTTTGGCAGGCTGGCTGTGGCATCTGGAAGGAGGTGCTTGCTTAGGTACAATTAGCTGAAGCAGTGTGTCAGGAAATAAGTTGTATTTTGGTACTTCTAAGTACCACCCTCTAAAGTGTTTCATCTTTGGTTTAGAGATTATTGAAAGGAGTCTTGTGTTCAGAGCAAGGGAATGCTATTTTCAGGAGACAGATTAGCTTTTATGACAAGTAGTATTATGGTTTAAAAAACAACTGTTTGAAGAGACTAAACTGAAATTAAAATAAACCCAGGGTCTGCATGTATGTAGCAGCTAATGTAGCTGCACTGGCAACTATGATGGTTTTGTGAGGACACTGCTAGTATAGGGAGTTCAGATGCAGTTAATATAAACGTATCTACATGGCAGGCAAAGTATGTACTTGCTCTTCCACTATTAAATTTGCATTGGTCTTCATTTACCTCTAGGAAGTATCTGGTAAAATGATACTATTGATAACATATTTGCATTGTGAGACTTCTCTTAAACCTACATCTCGTCTTCAGTAGCTTACAGAGCAAAGTCTGTTTACCTGCTATCACATAAATCATAGTCCAGATAGTAAAACAGAGAAAGAATGGGTTTGAGATTCAGCAATAGTAGTCACCAAACCTGTCATCTTTAGAAGTATGCATTGTATTTTTGTTAATTCCACAGGCAATGGAAAGTTAAACATTTCTAATTCTTCTTGAGGGACTTCCTGTCAATGAAGAACACAACTGAATTGGGGAATGTGATTACCGGCGTTTCATTTCTTAGTGGATATGGGAATGGCAAATTAACTCAAGCAAATTATTCTAGATAGTTTAATGAAAATGAACACAATACCAAAATATGCCATGTATCTCTTACATTAACACCACCTCCTCCACCCAGTCTGCCAGTGTACGTAGTACAGAAAAGAATAATGTAGTGTACTGTGTGATTTTCATTTACTCATTTCATCAACACATCCTGTTCTTCTATTGGAGGTAGCTGATTTATTCACAGTATATGTCACACAGGTGAATAAGATTTTGAAGTCTTCAAATGAATTTTAAGCCTGCTCCCTATGCTAAAGAATCCTGTTTTCCTGCTTCTTCAGTTCTGTTGTACATTGTGCTGCTACTTCAAAACAGAATTGCAGCTTCTTACCGATTCATAACTGAGTACATTGTGGTCTGCCTGTGACTTACCTACTGCACTGCCTGCGGTGGGGTCATGCTATTCCTACTCCTAATGCGTGCTAATTGCTATGTGTGGATCCTTTGTACTCCCTTTTGTTCCTCCTCCCCTCAAACAGCAGTGTATAGTCACATCACTGCTGATCGCTTGATATGTGCCAATTATGGTGTGACAAATAGGGAAGTTTTCAGTGTGCAGATTCTTGGGGTTAAGCAGTTACTATTGATGAGCTGATACCTGTCAGGCCAGTGCTGTCTAATAACCTCCATATCACTAGTCTGCATATGGCCACTTTTTTTTTTTTTTTTAAACTGGAGTTTTCCTATATTCCATTCACCAAGCTCACTTTTTTGTTTTCGTAAATATTCTCATTTGATAATGTGTTTCAGTCTAGAGCCTTTGCAGGGCATGCAGAAATAGGAATAATGGAATCAGTAGCTATAGCTATTAATGCTTTTTTAGCAGCTCAGGCGTTCAATATGTGATGTTTAGATAGAGCTCTCACTTTTTTTAAAGTGCTGGGTGCACTTCTGGACCTTGTTGTTGTTGGCAGTATGCCGATAACGTGCTTTGGTGAGGAAAGAGGGGTCAGTAAAATGAGTTCTTTGGCCTGCCCCATCAGTAAATTGTAGACCTGCTTTAGAGCATCGTTGGCAGGTGATCTTTTGTAACAGGAGAACAGGTGAAATCTGATTTTCCAGCTCATAAAGTTTGTGCCATTAATAGAGAGATCTTAACAACACTGAAGAGCATATTGCACCTTGATCTGCTGGTTTCTTACTCTTCTTTCAATCTCACTACAAAGCCTTACTATGGTTGGTTAACATGCAGTACTCTATAGCAATTTATTTAAGGTTTCGAGTACAATTTTCTTCCTACTGTACTATCTCACTGACATTTGTAAGATGTTCTCTGTAAATATTCTCAAAGTCCCTTTTTTTTTTTTTAATATAAGTTCTTAAATATACTTGTGAAATGCAGCAAACATCTGTGGGGTTTTGTGGCCTGAAGCAATGCAGTGCTGGACTAGTCTGTGCTTTCAACATTTTTCTTGTTCCTTATCTGCCTATCTCACTGAATCTCTTTTATCTATTAGGGATAGATGGGTCTTTATTCTGGACCTGGATAGTGAATCCTGTTCCCTACCTAACAATGTGTGTTGCAACAATGTGAGGTTTTGCAGAGTGGGTGAAACTAAGCCAAAACCACTCTAAAGAGTCTGTTTGAATATTGTCTTTCATTAGGAGCTCCTTACAGGAAGTTCTGTCGGTATAAAGAAATCCGGTGTGGGTTTTTTTGAGATTAATAGACCTAAGTAAAACTAATGTTTTCTTTTATTTGTTAGGAGAAAACAGGTGAATGTGGAAAGCATAATGTGATTATTCTGTTATGTTCTGCCTCAAGCTACACTTTTGATTTTGTTCTGATGCAACAATTCTTGTACTACATGTTCAAAAATTTCTGAAGTCTAGCCAAAGTTTTAGAAGCTTTTATTAAGTGTGTTATGGGACGGCTTTTTGAAATAGGTTTAGGTCTTAACAAACATGAATGGATTGTCAAGGAGGAAAGTTGCCAGCTGCTGGATTTTATTTTTACTGAAATCTAGGAGTAGGTTATACAGTAGAGTTTATTAGCTGCTAATTCATTGCAGGCAGAGGGTGCAGAAAGCAGGAAATCACAAAATCTGGGATGTGAGAGAGTGAATTAGTTATCAAAACATTGATTTTTATTTTTTTTTTTTTTACATCTTTAAAGGGGATGGTTTGCAATCTGGAGTTCAAAATAGGTTTTTGGCAATATGTATTGGAATGAGAAGCAAATAGCCTGGTCATTGCAAGGCTATGTCCAGTTAGGGTGCATCATAAGGGTTCAGTATGTCCCTTCATTATGCTGATCAACTCGTTAAAGGTGTGTTCGGCATTCCCGGACTCTAACTGGGCAAGAAGGAGCCTTTCTTATGATTCTTGTATGTAATGGTAGTATCCAGTTTTCTTGATGTATTTTTGACTTTCCATCTAAGAGTTAAATGGAAGTGTATACAACCATATGATGCCAAAGCAACATTGACTTGCTTCTTGCCCAACTTGGCAGTCATTTCTACAGCTAGCTCAGAAACAACAGTGGTTGCCCTGAGCTAAAAATGCATGCTGGAATGTGGTAGCAATAAAAGTAAACTGTAGAAAAAATTATGTACACACACATCTGATGGGGAGAGTTGAAAGGAGAATACGTCTTCTTCCTCAGTGTAGCATGAGATAACATCTCCTTAGACTAGACAACTAATTTCTGTTCTGGAGGAAGTAACCTAAAAGACTTCTTCCCCCTATCTACCCTAAGGCATCATATTTTTGAAATAGATATCTTAAGCATGTCACAAGAAAAGGCAGGAATTGTCATTATAGACTTTTTGGGTAGATAGTTCTCTTAAATGTATATGTCAGTATTTCAGAGCTGCTTTAAATACTCCTGTATTGAGTACCAGTATAGAGAGCCGTAGTAATTTCAGTCTGCCTTTTTAACAAATCTTTCTTCCCCCTCTGCACCTCCACTGTTAGGTCAAGTTGTAGACCATAGCAGTTATGAGAGTACTGCTGTAGGTGAGGCCTCAGAGTTTGATCTGCTTTTGATGTATTCAAAACTGATTTATCTGTTTGGTTCTTATACAGATGTCTAGTCTGCCTTTGGCTAATGAAGATAGGGTCTGAAAATAAAATATATATTTTCAACTTATATAGATTTAAAATGGAGAAAAGTATTCTGTTGTTCCTGCATCTTGGTTTCAAATGCATTAAATTTTTTTATGTGTTCCTGCAGTGAGTTCTTATTTGCACGTTCCACTTGCGTATCTGCACATGCCTTCTACTTACACATATACTTCCTTGGCTAGCGCACATGGCACATACAAACTTTTGCTCTTCAGTGCTCTTCACAGAGTTTAAAAGAAGCAGGAAATGTATGGGTTGTTTTGATTTTTTTTTTTACTAGGAGGAGTATTTTTGCTTTCTGTTTATGGATAAGCAACTCTGCTTTCTTGTTTGGTTTTGCTGATTATCCAAGTTGGTTCATTAACGTTTCATATTAGAGTGTACTTTTAAAAAAAAAATAGAGAGGGGAAAACCTTGAAGTTTGAAGCCAGGTTGAATATGAGATTAAGAATGAGGGTCTTCCAGAGAACAATGGATGCATTAAGTGTGTACATTTTTCCTGGAAGGGTCCCATGTGCCAGGAAAATGGAGGAACTGCAGATCCTTTTCCCTTAAACTGGAAGGACAAGCAGTCAAGTCCTTTGCATACTTTCCATGTAAATCAGTGAGACTGGCTGCAAACGCAGGAGCATGGAACTTCTCTGAGCAAACTCACCAGAGGGAAAGGGTCTGGTTCAGAGTATCTATAAGCATTTGAGTATGGCTGTACATAATTTGCAGAGTCTTTTTGGAAAATGAGATTCCATGCTTCTTTAATTGTTGGCTTCTCTTAGCTTCTCATCAGCTCTAGGCTTAGAAAGCAGGGGCATAAAACATACTGGAACTTGTAACTCCTACTTCGATTATTTTTATGTCCTTGATAAACATTGATATTTTTTAAATACATTCATGGAAGGCCAAATAAATTACTCTTGAATAAATGACTTCTTAGGGAACATTCTGATTATACCTTCATATCTAGCAACACCCAAAAAAACCACCAGATACAGGGTTATTTGAACTTCAGTGTTCCGTTAGCTGGGTTTTGGTAGTGGCTGGGTTAAGGACTCTATATCTGAGGTCTTACCCAATAACTTCTTTGTGGTATTTTAATTCAAGAAAATACCTTTTGGTCTAAAAAGAGCATCTCTCTTTAATACTGACAGTAAAAGCCATGATTCAAAAAGGTTGGTGAAGTAGTCATCAATTAGACTTTCTGAACTCAGATGTAAGTCATTACTATTTTATCAGATTAACTTTATGAAATTATCAAGTCTCTGCCGTAACTCCAAAAAAGATGGGCTCTTATTTGTCCAGTGAACCAGCTCAATACATGCATGCTCCTTGGGGGCTTTTGACTAGTAGAGCAATGTAATTTCAGAAGAAAAATTGCTGTTAAATGTTACGAATGCTACTTCTCCATGTTTTATACATGACTTGAAAGCTGTTCTGCATGGACAGAACATAACAAGCTAAAGAGCTCTTGTGCTATGAGAAGGTTCAGAGTGAGAGGGCTTGTCTTGCTTTGGGGTTGTTCATACTTTGTTTTGAGTTTACCAGTTTGGCTGCAGAGTATACCTTTCTAAAAGGTATACTTCTAAAAATTGTTTTAGTCTCCAGAGCTACAAGAAAAAAAAATTAAAACACTTTAGTCAGGTACTTGCATTAATATTGCTGCTAGTTCTATTTAGTTCTTTATGCAAAATGCTTTAGCTGGCAGTTAAGATACTTAAAAGCTATAGAATGCAAGAGAAAATAAGCCATTTTGCTTAGATAGGGGAAGTGCTGAAATGTTTACCTTAAAATCAGTATTGATGTGTTACTAGAAATGCTGTTCAGCCAGTATGTTTAAAATGTAGTCGTCTTTGATACTGTTGATTAGTCTTCAGTATATTTTCCAGTGATGGTCTCAGGACCATGGATGATATAGTATTGTGGTAACTGTGTCTTTGTGTCATGTGCATGAGTGTATTTTTTGTGGTAAATATTGCCTTCCAGTGCTTTCACAGTGGGTTTTGGCTAGCAGGAATCACTTGTTAGATTCACTGAATTTTCAAACTTGCTTCCACTAAAATGTCAACTAGCAGATAATGACTTTTTTCCTTTGAAATTAGTATTTTCAGGCATTCAAAACTATTGCGAAAGGGTGTTTCCCAAGAATGTTTATCAAGTGGCCTCCAGATGAGCAATACTTGCAGTTGCCTTTGCTATCTTATGTCCCCTCTATGTACATGTAACTGATTCTGTTCACATTCACCAGGATGGGTATGTTTTAGAATAGTATCTTGTTTTGCGTGTAGTTCTGACCAGCCTATCTGACTTGAATATATGGATGCAGATTCTTGGGTGTGGTGCTTACACTGAGAAGGATTTCTAGGCTACCTAATCTTTAGCAAGCTGAAGAAAAAACCCTGTGTTTTGTTTGCTTGCTTTTTAAAAAATAATATCTCTGAGCAGTTTACCTCTCTAAAAAGGGATATTTGAGACCTGGTTATTTCGTAGGTAATGTTTTTTAGAATAAGGCTTCTAGACAGCAGGTTCTGTTATCAGGTTTACTGTCATTCTAACAGTACTTGTGTGCTAATTTCCCTATTAGTGTGTCCCTTCCTGTCATGTCCTGTAGACTTAGCTGTTCAGCATGTTGCATAGCTTGGATATTTCAAGATTACCAGCTCGCGTTAGGGGTTATAGGCTTTTTCACACCACTAAAATTGGAATAATGCCTTTTTTAAGAGCTTATGCATTTAGTCATCTTTCAACAGCAGGTTTTGCTTAAAATATTATGAATAAGTAATGATCTTGTGCCTGATCTTATTTCACTATTAAGTGTTAATTACTTAAAATACTCCAAAATATCAATATAATCTAATATTGTAAGGATCCTGAAAGGGTTAAAAAGGCTACTGTGTTTTAAAAGGATTTTAAATTGTTCATCCGTCAGAGCATCAAATTAAAAAGTCCCTAAACTAAATCCATATCTGGAATCATAGAATGGTTTGAATTGGTAGGGACCTTAAAGGTCATCTCATTCCAGCCCCCTGCGATGAGGAGGGAACACCTTTCACTAGATGAGGTTGCTCCAAGCCCTGCCCAGCATGGTCTTGAATGCTACCATTGATGGGGCAGCCACAGCTTTTCTAGGCAATCTGTGCCAGTGCCTCACCATCCTCATAGTGAAGAATTTTTTCCTAATGTCTAATCTAAATTTCTCCTCTTTCAGTTTAAATCCATTCTCCCTTATCCTCTCCAGCTCTCTTGTAGGCCCCCTTTAGGCCCTGGAAGCTGCTCTAATGTCTTTCCCAGATCCTTCCCCAGGCTGAACAAGCTTAGCTCTCATGCTGTTTTCATAGGAGAGGTGCTCCATCTTCTGGTTATCTTTGTGGCCCTATGGCCTTGCCCAACAGGTCCATGTCCTTCCTATGTTGGGACACGCAGCTAGGTTCATGCTAGGTTCATGCTAATTAGTCATGATGACTTTCACACACTGTCTCCAAATAAATGGAAAGAAATGTTTTTACTCCAATCCAGCTGACACCATTTGAGCTCAATATGTACAGAACTTTAAAAAGAAAATAAACCACAGCAAAGTAATAGCCAAACAACCCCCCCAAAATCCAAACCAACAACTCTACCAGGAAGCTTTTATGGCTGGAGGTGTTGTGATTTGGTTTTTGCATCAAGGCTATGATCAATGATTTTTAAGATGCCCAACTTCATGATTCCATGAAGTTTTGAACTGATGTTGTTGTAGGGGGGAAAAAAATAGATGTTTTTTGTTCTCCTTTCAGTTTGAGCCAGCTGGTGTTTTACCCTGTTGTCCACACAAATATTTGGTGTCATCTGATGCCAGTTACTCCTTCAGCATTGCTGGCAGCAGTGTAGGCAGCAATTGGTATCCTGCAAACTAGAGACTGGGTCCAATCATGAAACCAACCACCCTAACTTTGGCATGTTGTCTCAAAGTCTTGAGCAACAGCAGTGGGACTAGGTATTGACTACCAAGAAAAATCAAAAGGAAGGACAACAGTGTATTTGTATTACTTTGTATTCCGAAGTTCATGCTTCTGGCAGTCAAAAAGTTGGATAAATTCAGTTAGTGAGACAATTTAACATTGCAATTTGGTAAAGCTCTGGGCTGCTTAAAAGGCTGATCCCTTGGTCACCAAAGAATCCTTAGGAAGAGGAAAGAGAGCTGTTCCAAATACTGGGTTGAAAGATAAGAGGAGAAAAAACAGTGCAAGGAAAGGAGAAAGAACAAAGAAACTGAATGCTTTTAACTTTTTTGTAGTCTACCTCAAAATACAGTGCGAAGAAGACTGATGATTTCTGAAATTCCAACTTTGGAAACCCCAGAGTATGCTAAAACAGCAATGCTGTGCCTTGAGAGAGGTGCACAAATAAATGGTGCTGTATCTAAGAGTATGATTAGGACTTCTGGAGTAGTGAGCCTATGTTAGCCTCTTGATAGGGATGATGTTACTGGTTCCTGTTAGACTTTGGGTAGCTGCTTTGTTGTTAGATGGACAGTCTGGTTTATGTTCTGTTCCCTAGCAAGGCATGTTTAGCATTTTTCCTATATACTAAGTTTGCTGTGATGAAATGAGCTCAAGTCCAGAGGCTGTGTTCTAATTTAAAGAAAACAAAAACCAAAAAAACCCACAAAAAAGGTGGTTTTGTTTGTTTGTTTTGTTGATTGGTTTCATTTTTCTTCTAAGTGAGCTTTATTAGAACTTAAGGGAGAAGATCATTTATATTTTCACCTAAATAGCCTTTAATAACCTAATATAGAGAGATATCTCAGTGCCAACTTAGGGAAAAAAAAACATTATGTGTATTAAATTTATTGAATGCTTAGTCTCTGATGTAATATTAATAAGAACTGATTTTTGTTATCTAATACTTTCTGACAATATACTTCACAGTATTGGAATGCTAGGGGATGCATACAGCCTTTGGTTTTCTGTTGTGTTTGTTGTCTCTTTGTGTCCTTGGTATGCTTCAGGGATAATGCTGTGTTAAGAAAATTTCCAGGTAACTAGCAGATAACTTTTGGCATGACTTGCAGGATAAGAAGACATGGAGTAAAAAATGTTGAGGTATTCTAGATTGTGTCTGTTGAAATGAAAAGCTCACACTGTGTAAGGATTCTAGATTGTGTCTTGAAAGATTTGAGCAAGGGGTATTCTTATGTGTGCAGATAACACTGTCTCCTCTGTGGTAAATATATGTTTAAGAAAATACTATATTTCACTATATACCAGGTTGTTGTTGGGATAAAAATCAGAATTAAGTGATAAATGTTTAGGGTATTATGATTCACTATGAGCGTGATGGGGCCAGGCTGGACGGGGCTTTGAGTAACCTGGTCTAGTGGAAAGTGTCCCTGCCCATGGCAGGGGGGTTGGGACTGGATGAGCTTTACGGTTCCTTCAAGCCCAAACCATGTTATGGTTCAGTGTTGTTGGGTTTTTTTTAAATTATTATTACTATTTTTAAAATTAGAATATTTGTTTTCTTAGTATCTGTTTAAACTGTCAGAGATAGGAGGTCTGTGGAGGAGGATGGAAAAAGGCTCTTAGTTTAAAGAGAGACAGTCTCATTCAGGTTCAAAATTCTGATTCTGCTGTTCTGGGAGATCTAAGGGCTTACAATACTGTAGCTGATATTGTAGCATTGAGAATGCAGCAGTGGAAAAAAAAATCAAAAATGTGTGTAGGAAGCACTTAAAGAAAATAGTGTCAGGGTTTGGTTTTTGTTTTTTCTTTTTTTTTTTTTTTTCCCCTAAACTCCTCCATCCTCTTGTTACCTCCAAGTAGTGTATTCCAGACTGAGCAAAAGCATCCTTTGGTCTTGCCATGCACTTGGCCACTCTCTCTGTGTTAGCCTAAGGTAGGTGTTTCAGTTTTCGCATGGCTGGGAGAGAGCCTGTAGTTTTGAGTATCAAGGAGGTTACTGAGGTATGGTAGACGATATTTAGTTAATTGGAGAGTATTGCCAGCCTCAGGAAATTACTTGTGTATCTTAATTTCCCTCTGGCAAAGCTTTATATGTTTGAGCATGAACTTTGTTTAATAGTGAAAATAAATTCCACAGTCAGTTCTCCATTAATAATGTTTAAACAATTGAATCAAAGGAGTGTTAGCTTGACCTAACTGATCTCCATTTTGGTATAGTGTGATGAGGGAGGAGGAGTGAGAAATCCAGATGGAAGGCACTGAAGTCAGGAGTGACTTCATCAGTTTATGCATTGAATTATGCTCAGAGGCAGTAGTTCCCTACAGCACAAAGATGTTGGGTGTTATCATCAATTTCTGGAGGAGGAAGAAAAATCTAAACCAAACTCATCCTATAACCTAACCACAACAACAACCCACCCCTTCACCCTGCCGCCACTAGAACTCCAAGTGCAGGTTTCTATAATTAGAATTGTTTATCGAGCCTGTGTTGTGCAATGTCAGAGCACACAACATCTGTACACTTTACTGCTAGTTCACCCTAAGTGTACAGTTTGAACCATTCTATTAATGTATTAGGATTCCCAACTGTGTAACTATACAGTTGCACTTCTGTGGTTAGGGTACGCTTTACCTGTAAATCAGTAGCAGAATTTTGGAAACTGAATTAATGAAATGCTCTTGGTTTAATGCTCTCCTAAAATATGGTTTGAAATTAAAATTTTTCAAAATTATACATTTTGACAGAATGGGTCTGTCTTAATGTCCTACCAGACAGCTGCTATGAGCAGCACCTTTTCATGTCATAGGCATCATAATATTAAAAACAACTAAATTTTGAGATCCAAATTTGAGTCTGAAAACAAGCGTTCGGAAAGTTTGAAGTGTGGCCTAAAAGTATGTTCAGATGACAGTTCACACGTGAAGTCAAGTTTCCTGTTTAAGTCTCTACCAAAATCGCTTGAAGTGTAACTGCTCACAGTAAACATGCAGACCTGTGTATAGCTAACTTGCTTCTAGATGAAGTCTGCTCACAGTAAGCATGCAGGCATATGTATAACTAGCTAGCTTCTAGATGAAGTCGGAGCTGTGCCGTGCATGTAGTTCGAGGTTTAAAAGGTAAGTGCCATTTTTTATTCTGTTGGCCATGGGGTATTTATTAGTGGGCATGGAACCAACACACCTTTGCATCACTCAGCAGCACAAGGAAGAAGTCTTGACACCACCAAAACCTAGCAGCTATGTTCTCATGATTACAGAATCTGAGTCTGCATCCTACATGCTTTACTTAAGCAGACATGGCCACTGAACTTAAAGTAGCTTTGCAAACGTTATGAGACCAGGATTTAATGGTTAATCATGATCTAATCTCTACAATGGCCAATTTTTCATTCTTTTTATTTGACATTTATGATGCTGGAGAACTTTTTTTTTTTTTTAAATGAATTTAGAAGCAAACCAGAAAATTAAATCCAGTTAATAGGGGATTTAAATGGAATAGTCATTGACTAATCTTAGTGTTGCTTATGGGTTACTCCAGTTTGTTTATGCTGCAGTGGAGACTTTGGACTTGTTTTCCCATTTGTAAATTACTACTACTAAAGTGTTGTACTTAGACTTACTTACTGAATTTTCATTTAAAGCATTTCAGTGCGTAAGTTTAATTTGTCCAGGCTGATATTACTGGTGGCTCTAATAGAAATAATTTGAAGGAACTTGGTGAGGAATAAGGTAACTAGCACTTTCAGCAGATTTACTTGACTGTAAATACTACTTTAGTACATAACTGTTTTTCTTCTCCAAGAAAGGTTTTGGTTAGGTTCTCAAACACTGAGTGGAAGACCAGTGTCCTCTCTAACTCGAAAAAAGCTTGTGTATTTTATATATGTATATAACTTAGTTGTTCTAATCTTTGAGTAACTTGCAGTAGCCCTGGAGTGTCAGCATTGCATTTCAAAAATAGTTGTAAATGATCTATGTGCTAATGTAGCTATTTAACATCGTTTTTAGTCTGTAGTTAGTAGACGCCTAAATTACCTTCCTTAACAGCTACTGTTGAGTAGAAAGGATAGGAGGAGGAAGGTTATTCCTGAACATTTATTATTTTCTTTTAAAAATAAACTCAAAAGCTATATTTATGTATTCAATATAAAAATTTGGCATTCTCCCATTAAGTTAGATCATTTGCAGTGAAAACCATCTGCATCTAGAGATCCTTACAACTTCTTCAAAGTACTGTTCACTATATGGAAAAGCTCCAAATTACATTACTAAATTATGTATTAAATTATTAAAACTTTTCTTATATTTAGACATTAGTTTGTTGGGTGAAGGTTTGTTAGTCTTCCCTCTGTTTCAGGAGGATGTGGAATAGCTTTAAGTCCTGACATGAATGAAGCTGAAGTTACCATAATTTTCACTGCTAACTTCACTGAGATTAGGCTTTTACTGTAGTATGCTTGTTTATTTACTGTCACAAGTATTTGATAACCAAGAGTATTCTTTATTTGTAACATAGATATATAGCTTTATGCACTGCATTCATGCTTTTGTAAGCGTTGCAGAAGTAGTGAGTAGCTGTTGAGTCCATTGCTTAAAAACAGATCTGCCGAAATATTTAGAAATATTTCGGATTTATAATTCCATAGATTAATATCTCATATAGTTTCTTTTTAATTCTTTTCATATCATGCCTTTGTTCAGTTTGCCTTGTGCTGAAAGAAGGCTTAGATTAGAAGCCTTTTCTTTAAGGCTTTTCTTCTGTGAAGCAGTTTGTTTGTTTCTGGTGCAAGGTGCCTGTAAAGGATGTTCCTGTAGTTGTCGCAGACAGCATCATTTTGTAGGTAGCCTTGTCTTACACAAATGATTCAGTCACAAGAGAGCATTATTTTTTTTTTCTTTTTGAAAGTACAACAAACAAAAACTGGCGTTATTTGGTAACTGTTTTGTAATCTTTATTTTCATAAGCCGCTCTTAACTCTCTTTAAGACTTGGTCACAGGTTTCTTTCTGTATTTTGCAGTTTAACAATCTCATAATGCTCTCTTTGTGGTAATGAAAAAGACAAGAAATGTTAAGTGTTAGTTTGATGTAAATGGTTTCTGGTGCCTTACAAAACTACAATCATCTTAGTTGCCGCTAGATTTAATCCTTAACACCACGTTACAGATATAAGTGACTTGTACTGCTGCAGACCTCTCATTGCTCAGGAGGTATAGAATGAACAAGTTGGCTTTGCTGGTAATTAGTCATAGAAAAACACTCAAAAGTCACAACCCAGAATTCAGAATAACAAGCCTGCATGTTGCCAAACAGCTAGACTTCTCTTTCCCAATAACTGGTGGTTTGGGGTTTTTTTTTTTCCTTTGCTGAGACTTTTAATATTTACTCTCCATAACTAATAGGAAGCTAGCAAAACTGATGATGGCTTTTAGAAATGTTTGCTTGTTCTAGAATGTTTATGCTTCTGTCCAGTTATTTTTAGAAACTTTTTAATCTTGCTCCAAGCTTTTGTACTTTTTATAAACCAAAATACCGTCCAAAGTCTATATGACAGATAATGCTGATGTTGAAATTGTTGAGTTTGACAAAACAAGTTCAGCTGATTTTCTGGGAGAGGGAGCGCTATGAAAGATCTTCTGTCAATAGCAAAAGCGAAAGCTGCAGAATTGGAACTGGAACCAGTTTATTCCATTTCTGTACTGAGGTTTTTTTTTTTCATTTGTCTTTAATATCCAAAAATTAACAACACTGTTTTCCTTTTTTATCTTTTTTTCCATAGGGAGGCAATAATGCAGGACATACAGTTGTTGTGGATTCTGTGGAGTATGACTTTCATCTTCTGCCAAGTGGGATCATCAATCCCAAAGTCACTGCATTCATTGGTAAGTGAGCTATCTCTAAAAACAATAGACAGCACTGTAGTTGCAGACTTCTGACGTATTGGAAGACTTACGGGATAAGGATTTTTTTTCTACCTCAGATTCTCATAGACCTGTACTGCTCTACTATCTTACTACTGTCTTAACTCAGTTGTGAAGTTTAGACTACAGAGGTTTCTTTTTATCTGCCCTGTCATTGCATACAGTTAGCTGCCCAGCATTATCTTTGTTCTCCCATTCCCTCTTATTTTCTCCACCAGTTATTTTGTTTATTCGCAGAATTCCTCCCTTCTGTTTTAATCTTCAGCCCTGCTATGTAACTGCAAGTACTATTTGAAACATAGAACTTTTCTCCCTTTCCCATTAGATTGCGAAATGAATGCTGACTCAAAAGAGAAGTCCTCTTGGGAGAGTATATTAGAAGGTCGAAGGCAGTGTTAGTACTTTGCTGTCAGGATCTGTGATGTGAAAAGGGGGTTTAGATTGTCCTGTCTGCTTGTCCCTACAAGCCTACTTGCCTACCTCCCTCTCTTGGTAGCCTTTTTCCAGTCCTCTGTGGGTTTTGGTTTGTTGGGTTTTTTTTGATTGCTTATGTATGACCAGCCTACTTAACAGTGCTGTGTAGCCCTCAAAATTTCCTTCTGAAAATGAAGGTTAATATGAACCATGTCTACACAATGTTGTAAGTAAGCACGTGCTTGTGTGCTTATCAGGTGAGTCTCTGGGTCACTGAAGGCTATGACCTATCAGCCCTTCATCCTGCTTTTCTGATAACCCAGCACTCCTGTCCCTTACATAGTGTGCTTCTCCAAATCAAGACTTTATTGCCATGCTCTTCCTGTTACTTCTTCCTGCATATCTGATTGCTCTGAACCCAGTCTGGTCTCTCAGCTTCCTATGTGTGCTGGGAGTAAGTGGTCATTGACAGTTTGCTAAATAGCATAGCAACTAAAGAGCCTGTCACTACTTACTTGATTCATAAGCAGTACTTGCTGAATTCTTAGGTCTACCTTGTAGGGACTGTATACTTACAGTCAGCTTTAACTCTTTACCTGCCTCTTTTCTTGTGACTTGATAGTGGAATAGTTTTGGATCAACTTGACCTGCCTAATACTTGTACAGAAATTGAGCTGTTGGGCATGGAAATAGATTCCCTTTGATGAAAGGGAGGTTGCCATCTAAATTACTTCTAGTTTTGAGGGCTGTGGCAGATGATTGTAGTAGTCTCTTTTGATGTGTTACTGTAGTATATTTCTTTAATAGGTTATTGCTCTCAATAACAAGAGGATGCCCATTTGCCACGTTTTGTTTAGTGAACTCAGCTGAGAAGAAGAGACCCTATCCTTTGAAAGTACAGTAGGCAGGAGAGAGCTTTTTGCAAATACTCTTGTCTGTATTTTCTTGTCTCTTGGTCTTATCTGTTTTGAAGTTTGTTGTTCTAGCTTCCTTTAGGTCTGCCTTGTTGAAAGTCTGTTTTGGAAAAAAAAAATAACTGGCTTAGGATTCCGCTTAGGGAAATGATTTATAGGATCCCTATTATAGTTCTATTATAATAGGTTATTACTATTGAGCAGGACTGTACCATGAAGGTTATAGGCCATAGAGGAAGTCTTAAATACTGTGTATTTTGACCTAAAAATGCTTTTATGCATGTGGAATTAAGTGGTATGCCAGCAGTTTCAAATGGCAGGTCCCTTCATTCTGCAGCTAGATGTTGTTATGCTAATAGTTTTGGATCTACTGAGTTTGGTTTCACTTTAAGACTGTTTAGTTTCACTGTATGGAAATGCTCCTTCTTTGGCATCAGTGATGCTAGTTATTTAGCTGTAAAAGTTAGTTGTATAAGCTAGTTTTTTCTAAGCAGTGTGACAGCTGTAGGAAAGCAACCTTGATTTTCAGACAGATTTTTCCTATGTTATTTTTGCTAGTCTGTTAACAACCCCGACTCTATATACGGCATATTTGGGGTCTATTTACAGCAGAAGAGCGCCTGAGGGGATGCTAGTGTTTATAATGATGATAGAAATGTGTTAAGCTTTTGAAAAAACAATGGGGTTATTAAAATCAAGTACAAAGAGGGGGGTTAATTTTAGATATGAGGAACAGGAAGTTTCATTCTGAACTGTCCCACGATGCTTGTTACTGTTTGTCCTGATCTGAATGGAAAGTTTGTTGAGTTCATTAAAAAAATTCAATGCAGGTAGTTAAAACCACCAAGTTTAGGTTAAATCAGTCTTTTACAAGTTCAAAAGAGTAAAAATAGCAACGTCTTGAAAGTTTAAAAATGTAAATAAAATCCTGTGCATACAGAACCTAATGTGTGTTTGAATTGTTTGGAATATCTCCTTTCATGTTCAACATGATTTGATAAATTTTGTATAATGGTTTTCTTTAGGAAATGGTGTCGTAATTCATTTGCCAGGACTCTTTGAAGAAGCTGAAAAAAACTTAAAGAAAGGAAAAGGTGAGAAAATTTTAAGATAGTACTCTTAAAATAGTTCATGGGGTCCTCCCCAAAAGATTTAGGTAGAGGATGCCTCTGCAGAGGTTACATACAGTGTGTTTTAACAGAGCTCCTTTCAGCTGCTGGGGAGGGGCCCTTGTGGGAACACAGACAAAAGGAGTTGCTGTGCAGTTTCAGAAGAGAGCATGTTCTAAATATGAGTTATTTGCAGACATTTTTCTTTTCTTAAAACAGTGAATTTAAGAAGTGAAACAAATGGTTACTGTGTTGGTATGAACCGTGTCACCTGTTCATAGTCATTTTACCTCTTTGCCTGAGTGTACAGTTTGATACGTATTAATGTAAACAAGTGCTGTGGTAATCACTTCTTGATTCAGAACTCAGTTTTTAGATGCTTTCTGTCATATCTATGGCCATGCCTGGCAGCAGTCCACTAGAAGTGAGGTAAGTCAGTAGTCTAGATAACTCAAAACCATCAGGCTGTTAGTTGATTACTGAAATAGAGAAACTTCTGGAATAGCTAGAATTCTTCCTCAGAATAAACCTGACTTTCAGCTTTATAGGCTACTGCCAAGTGTTAATTACTGAAATGTACTTTTTTTTCCTCTCTGGGATGTGATTGCTCAATCTTTAAATAGATTGACTGAAGATTAAACATGAGAAGTATTTATCCTTTACACATCAGAAGACAAAAATGAACTCATTTGAAGTATGAATGAACTCATTTGAACTCTTTAATTTTGTCTTCTAAGGGCTAGAAGGCTGGGAAAAGAGACTAATAATTTCTGACAGAGCTCACATTGGTAAGTTCCTGTTTGTGGTTTGGGTTTTTGTTACTTGTGTTTTTATTAATCTTTGTTTCCTCTGACCTTTCCATGTGGTAAAAGCATGACAATTTTTAGCCAACTCTTTATATAGGTATGTACTTTCTTTGAATTAAGTCTGCATATGCTGCTTTGGTTTATTGAAGATCCTAGAGAAAAATAGTTCACCAGTTGGGACCCTCCCAGGTTTATATTCTAGTGACTGTTTAATACTATTCCACAGGCATAATTTAGGAAAGCAGGTCCACTTTCCAAACCAATGATTAGAGGTGCAAAGCAGTCAAGAAGCAGTTCAGAGGTTAGTTGACTGAAGGATTCATTTCCCTCTTTGGTGTAGCAGCATTGCTTATAGCAGCTTTTCTGCTGGGAAGCCATGTGTCTGGGCATGACTTCAAAACTAACCGGCTCCCTACCAAGTAAATTGCTACATACTTAAGAAAGGAGAGTTTATAGGAAGGACTCTGTAGGGATGGAGAGCATAGCTGCTGCCCTCCTGCAGGGAGCTCATCACTAGCATTGGTTCCAGCCTGTGTTCCAGAAAACTCTACATTTAGAGCCTGGAGTAAAATAGTGTCCAAACCACCCACAGAGAGCTCCAGAGGCTCTTCCTTTATCACTCCTAGGACATCTTTATTACATAAATTCATCCTTTAAATTAGATCTTTAGATATTGTAACATAACAGGTAACTGCATGTGTTAGGAAATGGGCTTATTGCTGCTCTGGTAGTCATCTTCTGAAGATGAGAACCTTTTAGGTCTTTCTTAGCTAAAAGAAAAAAAGGGTTTGTCATTTAAAAAACATTGGAACAGCTTAGTGAGTGAACATATTATTTCAGAATAAATATGTTTTCAGTTTGGAGTAACTACTAGGTTTTAAGTAGTTGAGTGACAGTTTCTAAGTTACTGAAATCCTTCCTTGAGAGTAGAATCACTGTAGGTAAATTACTTGGAGATTACTAGATGATTAGGAAGGATTCTCTGCATTGATTAGATTGCAGTGGCAATACTATGAAGTTTTCATAGCTAACCTGGTCCTGACTAAGAAGGAGCAGTAAATGACTGTCACTCATAATCGTTCAACTTCTTAACATAAACGAGTTTTCAGAATGCTTTGATTTAGATGATAATCTGGAGATGTTGCCCTGATAAATATGCCTTCTCTAAAATGGGCGTTGGCTATCTGTGAATGCTTAGTCTGTAGCACAAAGATCAACCAAAAATAGGGTCAAGCTTCTGGGAATAACTTGTTATTTTAAATTATGGGGATATGTGTAAATAAGCACCAAAATCAATTGGTAAGATGAAAAAGGGAAGCCATGCTTATTCTAGAGAGACTAGAGTACTTATTAAATGAGTCTGTTTCTTGCAGGTTTTCAGTTTTCCCTATGTAATGTGTAAACTAGTTGTTTAACTTTTGGGAGATAGTACTTAAGGAAAATAAGGTGACTTCTGCCAACCTGCTTATATTTGACATGAGTTTTGTCATTTGTTTACAGGGTTTGGGTTTTTTTTTCATTCATGGTAGCCAAAGAATTGATGCAAGGCATACTTTGCATAATCTTTGTCAATAATATGTAATGCTTTAAAATAATTAGGGCTTGTAAAGATAACTTCTGTTTACATAACAATGGGAGCTTTTGTATTTTCAAATGTATTTCAATTGATGTTGTCTAAGACAAAAGTGGTTTAAAAAATGTGTAGAATGTATGAGAATGTGAACTGAATGATCCCACTTTAAATTTTAGAGGTATGATGCTTTTTACTATAACCTGATTTTCAGGCGTTTTTTTCAACTGCATGTTTTCTATCTGTTGTCCACTCATTCTTTGGGGCCACTACAAAGCTGAAATGGCTTAGTTATTCTGTCAGAGGTGTATACACCGTCTGCAAGTATTCTACCAAATAAACACTTAAAAAAAAAACCAACTTCAGAACTCTTTCCTGTGGAAAAAATGTAACCTGAAAAAGAGGAGAAATAACTTGTTATTTGCCTCTGCAATGTGTATATTTTTGTTTTCCACAATGATAAACAGCGCTAATGTTGGTTGAAGAAATCATTGCTAATACAGTAATTTCCTTCACACGAGTTTTCTACTTAAGCTGTTCTTATTTTCTTAGTATTTGATTTCCACCAAGCTGCTGATGGCATCCAAGAACAACAGAGGCAAGAACAAGCTGGAAAAAAGTAGGTAGTTTTATTTTGTCAAACATGGGATGACTTAGTACAAACATATGACTTATGACACTGGATTTCTGTTATTGTTTGTCATTGAGTTTTAGCAGGGATCATTTGTTACACTTCCATCCTCCAGTGTGGCTACCAAGAGGTTATATCCTGAATGAAAGGGTTATGTCTTGTTATTTTGCTGTATGAAAAAGTTCCTAGTTCCTAATCCCTTTGTAAAAAGGGTTCCTGCTTCCTAATGTTTTGTTTCCTGGAGGTATTTGTTGGTTTGTTTCCTGGAGGTATTTGTTTTTGTAAAAATATGTTTCCATTTATGAAGATCAAAGGGCGCCATTATCATTTCCAAATAACTGTAAGGTCTTATATGACTGATTTGGTATCTTGTGATGCTTCATTGTCCAGCCAGATTGGGCAGGGCTTTGAGCAATGTGGTCTAGTGAAAGGAGTCCCTGCCCATGGCAGAGGAATTGGAACTGGGTGATCTTTAAAGTCCCTTCCAAACAAAACCGTTCTGAGATCCTATGATTGCCAGAAGTGCATGTATCTGTTCACGTTTTCTACTGCATGTTGCTACTGACTTTCTGAAGGTTTTGAAACTTCTAGAAATTAGCACCTGTGTTTCTAACTTGTGATTTCCAAGTAGCTCATTACTTCTTAGGATGGGGAAAAAGCTGGTAGAATTGGCAGTGTGACATGTCTACAGCTGGAAATTCAAGTATCACTATAACCTTCTGAGATACCAGTAAACTTAATCTCTCTTCTTGGAAATTTGTCTGTGTGGATGAAAAGCAATTCAGTCTTCCTTGCTGAGATGTCTCAAGACGTATCATTCATGACAGTAACCTTCAATCTGATTTGGGCATATCTTGTTTCATGTAGGTTGCTGTCAAGTGATAACTTGTCAGTTATTTTTCACTGGGTCATTTTCACTCTTGTCTGAGCTGTACCAGCTGTCTTATTACCTGTTATTTTAGGAATTAAAGAGTAAACAGAAAGAACATACATATATGCCTATATACATGGAAGAATATATGGTGTTTGGTTTTGTTTTGTTTTTATGGGTCAGTATGTGTAACATCATTTCATTTTATGCTAAGGATGTATTAGCATTAAAGAAAAAGCACCTTAGTTTTATACCATGAATAACTCCTTTTGTTATCTTTTGGAAGTTTGGGAACTACCAAAAAAGGAATTGGTCCAGTGTATTCTTCAAAAGCAGCTCGAAGTGGACTCAGAATGTGTGATCTTGTTGCTGATTTTGATGAATTTTCAGAGAGGTAATTTCTGTATTGTAATGCACAATTATAAACTTAGTTTGTGTTTTCTGGGTAGTATCCTGGATAAGCAGTTACACCTGGTTGTTGTTACTTTTTAATCAAAATTTATTCTAAAATACGAAGATAATCTTATTTATAATTTTGTTAAATTATTTATATTTATTAAAATATTTTACTGTTGAAAATCGGTTTAGCACCAAATAATTGCAGATGTGTAACCAGTAAAATCTAAGGTTGGTGAGGGCTTGAGGGGGAAGACGGACAACCTTACTGAAGCATTTTTGCCTTCCAGGTTCAAAGTGTTAGCCAATCAGTATAAAGCGATTTATCCTACCTTAGAGATTGATATTGAAGGGGAATTGAAAAAGCTCAAGGTAAGCGTGCTTCTATCTGTTAAATGATACAATCATTGTGTGCATTTACTGATATGTAAAACTCCTGGTGACTGATATTCATGGATTTAAAACATAAAACATAACATGGAAAATTGGTATGTATCAATTTTAAGGAGTCTGCGAGTTGCTTTAAAGACATTTTTCACCCTGTTTTATGCAGCATGTCAAAACTTGGTTTCAAGACAAATATTCTAAACTCTAAATAGAAGTTTCGTATAGGGAGAGTTAGTTTTGACTTCCACTTGCTTGAGAGTTCTTAGTAATTATGTTTGTTTTACTTTAAATAATACGTGTTGCACTGGAGTTGTATTTTTGCCAATATGCAGATCAAAAACCCAGTTACAGTCTGGTGGTTTACAATGCATTACAGTTTACTTAATACACATTAAGATTAAAGAATATCTGAAATTTATTGTTAGGGTGGAAACATAGTGTATTTGTAGGTTCTGGAAAATTACTTGCACTTAACATTTGTTTTATGCTAATGCACTTGATTAAATTCTGAATGGCAAAGTGTTTTGTTTCATGTGGAGTGAATCATTTGAATGAGATCTTCCATATATTCTTATGGGGAAAAAGTCTGTATACCAAGTGTTAACCTGGCTTCTTACATTCAGCTACTCAGTGGCATTGAGGCATTTGACCCTTAATTTCAATGGATAACTTTTTATTTTCACTTACAAACATCTGTCCACATATATATATTTTTATATATAAAGGGGTGTGATATGTACATCACAAATTAATGCTGCTTTATGATTGTGCGCTTTAGGTGGCCAGAACTCCTTACATGCTAGTTTTTGGGGAGAAATTTCAAACACTTGGAAATGAAATACCAAGTCAGTAAATTGTTGTGACTGTACTCAATCTTGAATATTTCTAAAGCATTTCAGAAGTTTTAATTTTACTTTATTTTTTTTTCTTTTTTTCCCATCCTTTTTTTTTTTCTCCTTTTTTTTTAATCTTACTTTCCTCCTAGGAGGAGCATACATGTCTATTGTGTAAATTCTTCTTTACTCTGTTCACATGTAACGGCATATTTAGCATTTCTTCATTTTCTTTTCCTTTTCAAAAAGAGTAAGAGCATTGTTATGAGGGAGCAATAGCACTCGTACTCTGGCTGGTGTTATCTTAATGAAATTACACTGTGCAATTGTGTTTTGTATTATTCAGGGCTGCATGGAAAAAATAAAACCAATGGTGAAGGATGGTGTTTATTTCATGTATGAGGCTTTACATGGACCGCCAAAGAAGATCTTAGTAGAAGGTGCAAATGCAGCACTGCTGGACATAGATTTTGGTAGGTATAACCTTTTTTGAGAAACAGGTTGTTGTATTCTTATGTTGTGAAAGAGGAACACTAAATATAAATCCTGTTGTGCTTAGCTGTTCTTATGGCAGAAGGGGTTTATATTTTGAAAGAACGGTACACTCTATGACTAGCAAATAACTAGGTAGAATTTTTCAGTCTTTCAAAAAGCTTTAGACTCTCCCTATATTAATTATCTGAATGACAGTAAAGATCGGGTGTTGTTTCTTAAATGGTGTACTGTTACTTCAGTGTGTAAAAGTTTCATATGAAATAACTCTCAATTACAGTATACAGTATATATCTATGGAAAACACTGAAGAAAAAAGGAGAGCTTTGAGAGACAAAGTATATATACAAAATACTTGCTGACTTTTGAAGAATCAGCTTGTGGGGTTTTTTTTTTAACCCCTTTATATAACTATTCACTTTTTCACGATGTAAGGAATCTGGATTGCTAATGAGGCGAAAGTGAAGAGATTATCCCAGTAAACGTGAAATTATAAATGGTGCAGTTTTTCTAAAATACTGTAATTTTAATGATAAATTTAGAAGCCTCTTGATAGAAGCAGATTTTTTTAATAAGATTGTTACTGTATTCTAAGGACAGATAAATTATTATGCCTCTATATAGGCATAAGCAGCCAGTATGATGGCCTCCTGCATTTTGTAATGTTTTTCTGCAGTTACACTAACCTTGTGACCACATCATTATTTTATTGTTGGAAAGGTGCTTAAGCCTGGAATTGAAGCCTGTAAGGACTACTGTCAAACAAATACGACATTGGCATGCACTCTGCTGTCACCTGATAGTTCTCAGAGCATTTTCAAACACAGGGTTTGAATACGTCCTCTTTTAAGAGGACGGTCTGTTTAAAACTAGTCACTGAGTACCAAGTTTTTGAGTATTGGCAGAAACTTCCTTTTTTAGTAAATAAAAAAAGTTTTCCCTGTCACAGGGGAATATTTGGTGCAAAAGTGAGGTATTTGCAGAAGGCTGTAGGGGGGAATGTTTTTGCAAGTAGTGAAAGTTCTAGATTTCATGTAAGTATAGAAAACACAGTCTGAAACCCATCAGGTATGTCTATAATATGCATAGAGTTGTTTGAGTCACTTTGATATTTTCTCCTGATTGCGCTGTGCGACCCACACAGAATATTTGATCTCTTTAGGTAGATAATTACCAGTGGAGTAGACGCATGGATTAATAATAGACATGTCCTAGCCAAAAGATTTTAACAATGCCAAATTTGATTATTGATCATTCTGAATGAGGCTGTTTCCTGTGCGCTGGTGCACAGAAACCTTTGCACCGAACTGACTTTTATGAATGTGTGCCTGTTGGCAGTGAAGATGGTAAACCTCCACCCAGCCTTGCAGCCCATCCAACTTCTCTGGAGTGAGTGAGGAAGGTCCATGTGGGTGTGCCTGGGGCTGTAGGTGTGGTGGGTGGGTGTGATTGCTTGTGGTTTTTAATACTTGGTGAGAATAAACACAGAATCACAGGATCATTAGGGTGGGACAAACTTCAGTATACCAGGCTGCATGCTGAAAATGGTCAAGAGCTGTCTTACTGACTCTGACATTCACTAGCTGTACTTGCCTGTCAGTAAAGAAGAGCTCAACTGCTGTGTCCTAAGAAAGACTAACTACTGTTTTCAAACTGCTGTGAGATATCACCTCTAAGCCTGTGTCTTTCTCTTGAGAGATTTGAGATGAGATAGATACCTGAAGCTAGTCAGCAAAACCTCGCTGAAGAGTCGCTGAAGAATTTTTACCTTTTAAGTTGTCTGTATTGCTTTTAGTTCCTTTTGTCTCAGCTGTTCCTTTTTCACCCATCCCTGACTCTTACACCCAAAGAAAACAAAAAGAAGTCTGAAGCATAAGGTAGTTCAGATTTACATGCAGTTGACTTCATGGCTGAAGCAACTCAAAGCAACCAAAGACTGGTGTACCTAAAAAATTTACTTAAAAAGCATCTTATTTTTTTTTCTTTTCACTTCAGAAAAATTACTTTTAAAAAAGTGTTAATCTAAGGATTTTGATATTAGATGAGGGCTGAATATTTAACTAGAGACAAGCTCACTACTAATGAATTGGTCTTTATTCCAGGAGACATCTATTTGTTTATAGAAAAATAAATACACAGATGTATAAAAGAAGGGAAAAAAAACCCAAAACCTATTTTTTTTACTTGATTATGTAATCAAAAATATTCTTTTTAGAATTATACATTTCTTTACAATCTCCTATCCTTACAATACGCTGACCAGTTCATTCGGAATTGTTACGCAGTCAACTTTTGGCCTCTGTACCAGTTGAAGTACATGGTGGTATTTCTACATTTTTCAATAAAGAAAGGTCAGATAATGCACCTACAGATCTTATTGCTGGTTAAATATGTTCTTGACTGCAGAATGCATTTATTGCGTGTTTTGTTTTTTAGTGTTCAGGTAAGTGCAATGCAAGCACTGTTCCGTATCAGAGATACTTCAAAAAAAGACCCAACAAACAAACCAAAGCCAAAACCCCCAAAAGAGTTTAAAACCAGTATTTTAGTAAGTTTTTTAATGGGTTTTTTTTTTATAGGCACATACCCTTTTGTGACTTCCTCAAACTGTACGGTTGGAGGTGTGTGTACAGGCCTAGGCATGCCACCACAGAATGTTGGGGAAGTTTATGGAGTTGTGAAAGCATATACAACAAGAGTTGGAATTGGTGCCTTTCCTACAGAACAAGATAATGTGAGTATTATCAACCCTGGATGTGGCCTATAACTGGATAAAATAACGTGGCGTGTCTGTCTGTTAAGTCAGTGTTACTGGTTAAATGCAAATAGATGGTGGTGTGCTTGGATGTCTCACTCTTCTGATTGTAGACTGAGTTACAGGACTGCCAAATCTGACTACCATTTTTTCAGACCTTCCTTTGGAATAGAAGGCTGGAGCGTGAACACATTTTGAGAGATTGGCTCAAACAGCATATTCTTGAATTAGAAGTAGCATTTTGTATTTCTCTTTTCATCCCAGTGGACAACTTTGTGAAAAATGGGGGGAAGAACTTTAAAAGTAATTTACAATATTGTAAAGTAAGTGTACACCTGCATCATGTATTGCAAATATTAATTTCAAAAAAGCTCATGTAATAGTATTACCCTTTGTTAGGAAATTGGAGAGTTGCTGCAAGCAAGAGGTAAAGAGTTTGGTGTTACCACTGGTAGAAAGAGAAGATGTGGCTGGCTGGACCTTGTGTTACTCCGATATGCCTACATGATTAATGGATTTACTGCGTGAGTTATTTTGATACCTTTGCTGGTAACTTGACATCAAATAATGAAATGCTACAGACTACTGTAAAGGGTAGATAGCCTAGGTAGTAACATTCAGACTTTTAGTGTTGATTTGTTGATTGTTTTGATATTTTGATAAATTAACTGTCCCTAATTTTTCCTAGTATTAAATGTTTCTATATTTGACATCTTCATACCTGTAAATTCTTCTTCCCTTTTACTTGTAGTACATGATTATTTCCTGCTTAAAGTGATCCAGGAAGCCCCTACAGATCTTAGTAGTTACAGCTTCAAGCGACCCCAGCCTCTGCCACCCACCAAACCAAATGCTTTGCAAGCGCCTTAAAACCCAAGGTAGTTTGTGGGGATTTGTTAGTTAGGTTCCCATCTGTCTTACGTTGAAAACAATTGGTATGTTCACCTGTATGTGTTTGGAAACAGGATATTTGGATAGAATTTGGGATTTTAATTACAATGCAAAATACATGTCTGAAACAAAACTGGTATGAAGTTTCTAGTAGATCAGACTGTAAATAAATGCTCTACTTAACTGTGCTTTTCTTGTCCTTTGTATTTTTCATTTAAAATAGGATGCAGCCAGGTATTTGTGGAGCCAGTGTTTGATTATTTTTCTGCCTTCATTGTAGGATAGGAACGTTTGGCAGAGGACAGGAACAGACGTGAACAGGCATCATGCTATGAAACCATCTCAAATGACTGGTCATAAAGTATCTTGGCAACACTGTTCAATTCAAATTCTAACACTTAAAGCTATAGACCAGTCATTTTAATTGGTGAATAGCTGTTCTTTGAATTGTGCCTTTTTCCTAAAGTACTAGATCTAAGGACTGGGTTAAACGAAAAGGCTGTTTAAAGTTTTCTTCCTTTTTTTTTTCCCCTTCCCTTTCTTTTTTCAAGTTGCACCAGATAAATTGATTAATGCCAAATAAGCCTTTTTTCTAAGGAAAGGGAGTTTATTGCAATGTGCAGGAAACAATTTTTCTTTTAGTATTTTTACAATGTGATGAGAGTTGAAAGCTGTTGAACTTGTTTAACCGGAGTAATGTTTCTTTATAGATTGGCACTTACCAAATTGGATATCTTGGATGTGTTTCCAGAAATCAAAGTTGGTGTTGCGTACAAACTAGATGGTGAAATCATACCTCATTTTCCTGGTAAGACTGCTTGTTTAACAATTTGAGATTTTGGTGAAATGTAATCTGATACTTAAATGCGTTTATCTTGTAAAATTTATGGCAGGAATGTGTTGCTTTAGCATCAAGCTGTTAATGTTTTCTCAGATCCACCAGAAACACCCTGTACCACACCTGTACTTGTACCCTAAAAGACAGCTGTACCAGATACTGTCATTTCTCTACTAAAAGATGCAAAGTGCTATATAAAGCTTCTTAAGCCTAAATGTTGTTATGGCTTTATCCCTTTCTTTTAATACAGCCTGTATTACCTTCAGGCTAATTTGGAAGCTTATTTCACTCTCGAAACCCAGTGTCTTATTCCCACTCCTGTATTCAGCTCCTCTTCTAGCAGAACAGGTCTTCATTTAAGCGTGTGGTGAACCACATGAAAGGACTGATCCAGTTGAAAAGCCAGGTTTTTCTCTCATTGTGTTATTTTTCTGACAGTTCAGTTCCCTTTAATGGTTCATGAAGCAGCCAAAAATACGTTACACCTGTGGAATGGAAAAGAGGGAAGAAGGGTGGAGGAAGAAATGAGCAGTTAGTTTAGGTGAAAGCAAGACTACTTGCTAGTGCAGGGCCAACATACATCAGCTTAGCATGACAGAAACTATAACTCCTGAGAAGGACAGTGGTGGTTTTAGTGATCATTTTTACCTGAAAAATGTACCTGTGTGTTAAAGTATTCAAATGTCACAAAACACTGTTTTCGTGGATTTTCATTTTGCTATAGTAGAGATACGTCAGAAAAAAGAAGAGCATTAACTAATGTATTAAGGATTGGGCGTTCTGATTTTTCCAATGGGTGCTGGTTTCCATTCTAATTGTTACCTCAGATTTTGAGGTTGGTTGGTCACACATTACAAATTTTCATATGATATCATCAGCAGAGAACTTTTTGTGGGTGAGGAGATCAGCTATAGTAATCAGATACAACTCACAAGAGGATTTATGTAAAATAAAGATGTAATTATGTATAAGGAACAGTGAAGATCTGCCAGCAGTCCTTTTAAATAGCACTTATCTGTTAGGGAAGTTCATAAGGAATTAACAAAGAAATCTCCATGTGCTTGGGAGAGTTCTGAAATTGATTTGCCCTCCAGTATCTTCAAACACAAGTGTCGGTTACAGTTTGAATGCATTCAGAATGACATGGCATGACCTTTTATTCAGGAAATTTAGTACTCATATTGCACTAAACCAGGGAGTGCTTTTCCCATTTTAATACTCAGATATTTCCTGATAGATACCCTTATCAAAATATTAAGGAAATTTGTGTGTGCCTTTGAACATAATGGAGATGGTGCCTTTCAATTGAGAATTACTCAGTAAATGCTTCATCTATAGCTCTGTCATCTAACCTGGGGGCTATTTGGATTGTCTTGTACTCAAGCCAGGAGGACCTTCTCTGGCAGTCCATTGTTAAAGATGATGTAAACAGGTGGCCATATTTTCCAGTATTAAGACTTCAGTGATTTTTCATTGAGTCTGGCAGGGTCAGAATCTTGTTACAGCTCCATTTTTGTTTGTTTGTTGCTTTTTGTTGGATTTTTGTTTGTTTAGCTTAGATTTCTGTGGGCATTTCATGATCTCCTGTTAAGAACTGAAAACGTCCTGTAAATTTACATCTGACTTGAGTTTGTATCATTGAGGCTGTAGTCTTTTGCTGGGGAGCTGGCAGATATCTCCATTTCTGTTCAGTCGTAGGAGGTTATGAAAGATACAGGTCGCTGCTAGCTCTGAGCTGATCAGTTTGAAAGGAACGTGAAAGCCATGGTCTAGTTCTGCTAGTGCCTCCTGTCCAAGTTCAGGCATCAGTTGACCTCAGCATGGACAGACAAAAAAACACAGATCCTTAGGAAATAGGGAAGTTATTTTGGAGAAGCTTCTTTCTCTCTAGTGCTCTTTCTCTGAGCATCCACTGTAGGTTAAAGAGCTAGTACACTGTTCTAGAGGCACCTTTGGTCTGATGTACATGACTATTCTTATGTTCAATTTCTGGAAATGGATGGAGAATCTTTCTCTTACAGATTCCAAAATTCAGCTATTCTTTTAGAGTTGGAAGTAGTAACAGCACATCATTCCCTTTACAAATTATAGTACCAGACTACAAGATATCATTATATCTGCTCTCTTTGTTATCTACTTCACCTGTTAATAAGGAATATTCCAAAAAGCCTAAAAGATAAATCCCCTAATGGAAGAACAGAGAGAAATCTAGGTGGTGAATACATCTGTTACTACACTGAGACCAGTTTATGGCTTATATTTACCTCACATCATCTTTTGTCATACTTGATGGAGCAAAATGAGAGAATCATTTGAAACATCAAGAAATTTATCTCTTCTTTTTTCTCCTCTCTTTTGGGAAGGTAAGGAATTGAACTAATTCAGAGTAATGGAAGATTGTAGACAAGATGAGGCCGTTCAGTCCTAAGTGCTTTCAGCTATCTCTTAGCTAGCCTCATCAGGAAGGCTGCAAAGTAAAAATGCCTGTGGACTTCTGAGATCAGATGTTCAGTCTCTTTCCCTCTTCAGAGTGAGGGAGGCTAGAGTCTTATTCAGGACCATCTGCAATGCCCGGACATTAGTTTGTGGTTTTGCGCTTTGAATATAGCTGTTCTATTTTAGACATCACCTGGACATCAAACACCACCTCAGTTGTTGATGATGATATTAAAGTAAGTGCTTATCCTTGGCCTCTACACCCAACAGCCTTTAATATGCCTATTTGTCCTAATTGCAAAAAGTATTGATGCAGGATTATTTGCCGTAACCTGTGAACACCTACATCCTTTAATATTCCTGTCTGTGTGTCCTAATTGCAAAAAGTATTGATGCAGGGTCATTTGCCTTAACCTTAGTCCAAAAATAGTGAATTTTCTCACTGTTACGGGCTTTGAAGTCGGTAGATCAGTCCTCTTTCACCTTTACTCAAAATGCCTAGTTCATAGAGGCTGTCCTTACAACATTGCTACTGTTGAACTCTTACTGCACCAGGACAAAGTATTCAGTATGCTGAGCATGAGTTTGTTGGCTACACACACTCTGCAGGGGATTAGATATGGTTTCATATTTGCACCTCTACTGAGCCTCTTGCACCTAAGCCCCTTTTTCAGGTTGACTAGCTGCCTTTGCAGGAGTGACTTGATCTGAGATGTGGAGCCTTCATAACATTCATTACAGTGCCTTGGACAGAACCCTGTCTGTTTTAGAAAGGCAAGAATGTCTGACACTACCCATTTGTTGTTATAAATGTATCTTGACCATTTTCAGGCATAAGGCTTCTGTTTCACTGCTTAGTGTCATTCCAAGATTAATGTTCAGGTAATTACTGGAATGATTCGATTCTGGAGCTGTGTGCATCTTTTCCAGTAATTGAAATCATCACAGGATTCAGAGTTAGGGGACAGCACTGTAGCAAATTACTAAATGAAAGACAAAATGGAATATACTCACTGCTTCTGTTTGGAGAAGTAACTGGAAGAGTTACTGTTCATACACCATGTGGGACTCCACGCTGGTTGAAAAATTTGTTGTGTAGTTTTGGGGCAAAAGGTCTGTAGGCATCAGAAGTCTACTATGTATAAACTACATCTTATGACTGTGTTTGCTTAGTAAAAAGTATACTCCTATGCCATTTTAAAATACGTTTTAACTGCCTGATACTTACAAGCCTGTGCCTACTTTTGCTTTCACTTCACCAGCTTCCCTTATGAAGGGGGAATTGGATTTTGGTATTTGGTTGGGAGCGTGGGGGAGTAAATCAACATTTTGGGGAAATGCTTTTCCTGAGAAGTTGTTTTCTTAACTGAAAAGACTGTAGTTTGAGCAAAATACACCCATGTGAGTGTGGATCCTGGAATTCCGAAAGTCTGAAGTCCAGGCAATGAATGGATTTTATTATTATTTTTCTCCCTCTGCTCACATTAATAAAAGGCACTTCAATACCTTCAGTTGTGGTATTATCTTGCAAGTAAACCTTTTTGTATAAGAAAAGAATAAAAAGCTTTGCAGTTAGGTGTTTAGTGGTAGGGAATATGTGAACTTTGTGGACATAATGTCTGTTGTTCCTGTTTGCTTCTCAGCCAACCAGGAAGTCTTAAATAAAGTAGAGGTTCAGTATGAGACACTCCCAGGATGGGATACAGACATCTCAAATGCGAGGACGTTTGACGAGCTGCCTGTAAATGCACAGAACTATGTTCGCTTCATAGAAATGGAGTTGGGTGTTCCTGGTGAGTACAAAAGGTTTTGGTGGTGGTTTGTTTTTTTTCCTGCTCCATGAAGCCTACCTTTTACTTTCATCCTAATGAACATACAAAATACTGAAAACTAGTTTATAGCTGTGCTTATGCTGATGTACCTGGTGATACTAATAATTACTGGTTTACTTCTTGTCTGTTTTGCTGTTGAATTGAAAGATTTCAGAAGTTTTGATATGCATACTTTCTTTGGCATACACTGTAGTTCTTGTTCAACCGAGATTTTAATAACTTCAGTGTTTTTCACATTGGTTATAATAGGGGGTTAGTTCTGCTGCAGTTAGAAAGTCAATGGGACCACTGGTATATTAACTGGATTAAATGTATGTAACAGTTAAGAGGTCCTAAACTAACAATTTCTCTTATGCTTCTTAATAAACATGATCCTGTGCTTACATCCAAAGCTGGGAGTTAGGAGATGATGCATATCTTTACTTCTATGACAGTTTCTATGTATCTTTTTTTTCCTTATGGTCTGAAAACTGATTTACTTGTTACGGCAGCTTCAAGACATTCAAGTCTGTTCCTGCTTTTCTAAGTTACCAATGAATGCATTCTTTCTTTAAGGACAATAGCTGTAGTTATAACTTCTTAATGTACTAATGGTATATGCTGTGTTTGTCTTCAGGCTGTGATACTTAAAACCTTAAGAGCTTAAGAAGATAAGTTTGTATTTTAAGATACAATCCAGTCTTGCTTTGTATTACTTACTGTAAGTTTGCTTTTCTCTCCTGCAGTTAAATGGATTGGAGTAGGGAAGTCCAGGGAATCAATGATCCAGCTGTTTTAAAGATTTCAGATGCATGGAAGAAAGCACACTCCTCAAAAGACTGCTCATTCTTAAATGCATTAGTAGCCCGCAAAGCAAAGATGTCGGAAAGATAGATTTTTGCATGGAAAGAAATGCTAGAGTTGATATCCCCAAATCAGTTCCTACTCCTGAAAGAGACTTTAACATGAACCTGTATCAGCTCTTGTTCAGCTGCAATCTCCAGGACACTTATTACTGTTGTTCAAGGTGCCATCAGATTTTTTTTTCTTTACCTAATATCCACTTCATAATGTAATTCCTGTTTGAAAATCTAAGGCGGCATTACTTTCATGACTTTGTCTTTGTTATCCTCTCTCTGCTTTCTGCGGTGTTACTTCCCTGAAATTTTAGACAGTAAAAATAATGCAGTTTTGCACAGATAGTTTTACATCCTCATTATTTGTATTCCTACAGCTGTTGTATTCTTAATGGCTGCTCTTGTGAGTGATTAAAGAGGGGGGTTCTGATTTTATAATGCTATAAATGCTGTCTAAATTATTGTGTGATCTGTTTTTTTTTTAAAAAAGATGTGATGCCAAGTTGTTAAGAATGTCCAGGTTTTTTTAGCTGTGTAACACAGGAAACTTACTCTTTGTAACTCACAGAGGACTCAAGTGTTTACCAGGAAGTGTGCCCAGAAAGTTGGAAAACTGATGTTGTAAAAAGTTTGTTTGCAATTATTAAAGAACCATTCTGATTTTGAGTTAAATGTTTGATAATGTTACTTCTCTCCTTCCCAAGCGCATATCTCAAACTGTTTCCCTAATTAAATGAGGTTATATTTATATTTAGTGAAAAGTCTAACATTTTGATGCCCTTTTAAATTCCTTTCTATGTAGCCAATAGAAGATCTTTCTCTGGAGAACTGGCAAAGCACAGACACTTAAGTAATTATAAACTGAAGATGCTTCAGAAATAACATTTTAACTATTCAACATATTTGCTTTGGAGAAAGGGAATATAACAAGCATTCACCTCGACATTTGACATATTTTGGCTTAATAGTGTTGGGAAATGTTCTAAGATTAATTTATAAACATTATTATATATTCCAAAGAATCTGATTTCTTTTGGCAACAGCCCAATAATTGCATACTCCCTTTCCACATATTTTGAGAATGACTTTGTTTTTACACGCTATACTGTGGTATTCATGTACTTCCTTTTTGCTTAAAATAAAACATAATTTGTTTCCTAAAAACAAGTTTGTGTCAGGGTGGGGCAGTAGTTTTGGATTTAGTTTAGTCGATTTCGGCTATGCAGGTGATTATAATAAACTTTTAAGGCAACATTAAAGATAAAAGGCCTTTCAGAGAATGTTTTAGATGACCAGATGTTGCCTGAAATGAAATAGGTTTGGATTGATGCTGCTGTTGAGGTGTTCAACACGATGTTTATGTTCTCAATTGACACGAAATAAAATGGCTTATCAACAGGGAAGGAACAGGAGGGTCAAAGGATAAAATGTTTTAAGTCTTTCGAAATATTTAAGGAGCATTTTCAATCTAATTGTTTGCAAGGGACAGAGCAGTTAGAGGGGGGTGTAATATGTGAAAAGAGGAGGCAACCTGATGAAGTTTAACCATGCCAAGTGCAAGGTCCTACACCTGCGTCAGAGAGATCCCAGGCACAGTTACAGGTTGGGCAGAGAAGAGATTCAGAGAAGGACTGTGGAGAAGGACTTGGGGGTGTTGGTCGATGGAAAAATGAACATGAGCCGGCAGTGTGTTCTTGCAGCCCGGAAAGTCAACCGCATCCTCGGCTGCATCAAAAGGAGCATGACCAGCAGGTCGAGGGAGGTGATCCTGCCCCTCTACTCTGCTCTCGTGGGACCTCACTTGGAGTATTGTGTGCAGTTCTGGTGTCCTCAACATAAAAAGGACATGGAA
>JAOEHY010013128.1:0-23353 GCA_025447955.1 Psilopsiagon aurifrons | reverse complement strand
GGATCACCTCCCTCAACCTGCTGGTCACGCTCCTTTTGATGCAGCCCAGGATACAGTTGGCTTTCTGGGCTGTGAGCGCACCCTGAAGCTGATTCATGTTTGTTTTCTTATCGACCAACACCCCCAAGTCCTTCTCCACAGGGCTGCTCTGAATCTCTTCTCTAATAACCCAAGAAGTGTTTTCCAAGGCTTGTCACTTAGCCATGCCACCTGTAAGAACATTTTCATCAGATTGGTGGCTATCTTGAGAAGTCAAGCAAATCTTGTAATGGCACAAAGGTCAGCATATTTGTTGTCTTTTCTGTTCTGTCCCTTCTTTCCCTGGTCCCTTCTCTTACTTTCAGGATTTTACATCGTCTAATTTGAGGGTGTCAGAAATGACACAAAACTATATCATGCAGGATGTTACACCCCAGGAAAAGATGATTAAGGCAAGTTTAGGCTGTCTGAACCTCTACAAAAGCACTGTCATGTCTCATTCATTTCCTGATCACAGCTGCAGGATCAATGATTCTTTTTCCTTGCACTGTGGTTTATTTTTTGAGGCAAGGATCATTTGAATGATAATAATACAAGCAAATGAGTTTGAACATGCTGAACTGAGATGGAGCCATCTGGGTTTCTGATTTCTATTCAGTAACCCAAGAGATATATGTATTCTGGCTCTGAGTGTTCCTTCTTCTGATGGGACTCACAGAAGTGTGTATTTAGACTGGGTAGCCCTATATCTCAGCTTCTCCACACCAGTGTGCCCATGAACTGAGGCCAGACATAATGAAGTTTCTCTGCTCTTTCCTTTCTTCTGCAGTCTCTGCTAGATGGGTCAGAAAGCCAGGAATTGCCTTTATGACTGTACAGTCTGACCTCAGGCATCACACAAAGCTATTGTCTTCCTGCAATAACACATCCTTTCTCTCACATGAGTTATATTTGTTGCATTGTCACCTTATCCTGTAACACATTTTCTCCTTTATCAGCTGTGGTTGCTGCAGCCTTCCATGGACTATAAGAAAGAGCACACAATACACACTACCGGAGATGTCACAGCCCTTCCACACATTCATGCTCAGCAAGCTTTTGTGCAAGTAGTGAGAAAAAGGCTGTGCTCTGCATAGAAAATACATATGGTGGGGGAGTAGCATTGCAGCTACAAGATTCAATAGCATTTACACTTTCAAATGGGAAGGATCACAGATTAAAATCTATCTGGATACACCTCTCAAGGGGGAAAGAAAAAATACTGCTAGGGTTATACTGTTGGTTTTCCTATCAAGAAAAAATATAGCAAGTTTGCAGTGTTTAAGGGGACTGAGGGAGTCTAGTAATTCTATAATAGTAGTTGTCTTGAAGTATTACACAGATCAAGCAAACCAGCTGAACAAGTTTTATGGATGTTATTTCTCATTCCTTGTGTCTACTGCTTCTGAAATAGTTTTAGTTCTGCTGTCATCTTAAATAACCGGAGAAAAAGTGAGAATTACAAAAATAAAAATTAGATTAGAAAAAGAAAGAATAAATAATGCAAGCTTTCACTCACATTGTGGACCCTTGCTTCACTCTCACTCTGTCCAGGGAAAAGCTTCAGAGAAGTCACAGTCTTGATAAAGTTAAAGAAGAAAGGGAGATTCAGTCATTCTATTTCATTTTCTAATGAAGCATATCCCTCTTTGGAGGTAAAATATGTTAGTGATTAAAGAAATAACATAAAAAATAACCATGAGGTCACAGGAAATGGTTGAAGATCACCACATAATTGTAGCAAGCCTGGACAATGAGTGACAAGGCTAGAAGACTGCTGTAGGATCTGGAACACAGGAGCACTCTTCCTGCACTTTGCTGTTCCCAAAGATGCAGCCTGTACCAGCTTCTGACCCACATTTTTTGGCAGTGCTTCTGTTTCTTCTTCCTTCGACCAAACTTCAGCTGGTGAAGTATTCATGACTTCCTTGCTGAAAATTGAAGGCCGCTACATGGCTGGAACAAGACATAAGAAAATGTATTTACAGTGCGGCAGAAGTTTATATAGAGGACATTTGCAAACAGGAGTCAAAAATTGTTATGACTTTTAAAAATGGATTTAAAAGAACTGCTAGGAAGACTCGCACAATAAACTTAAAAAAAACAGTCCTTAAAAATAAAATGTTCTATAATTAGCGGAATGTGATTTCCTATGAGCTTGTACCTGATGTACTTATTTTTGTTTTCTCCCCTTGCTTCTTCTAGCTAACATGCCCATCAGCTGCTAAATGAACTCTATGAGACTTCCTGCTGGTTCCTGACTTGTGCAAGATAAATCTAAGCTGAATTGTGACTGACTTTCCTCCAGAAGGTAATCTTCTCTATTTGACTCAGTTGCTAACTAATATTTTTAGGAGCCAGATATACTTGAAAGTTACTTTCGTTGAATTTGAAATTGCCAAAATAATGCCAAAAAATTATTAGTGAATGGAGTGGAACAGACACACATAGGTAGACAGTGCAAATCTTGGTTTTGCTGGAAACCAGAATAATAATTATGTTAACAAGATGACATTTTAAAGAAGGAGCATCTTAGGAAGTGCTGATTATCCTCTCCCATGTGCTGTGAGCCAGGGCTTGCTTGTCAAAAAGAAGAGACAGGTTGTTAAAGTGTTTGCTTTATCTTATTCATCACATATATATATGTTAGTTAAGGATTAAAAGAAAATATTTAAAGTACCAGAAAAAGATGAATTGCAGTGACTATTCTCCTAGCAGACTTTTTCCAGATTGCTCACATATGTTACTGAAGCAAAGTGGCACATTTGTTGAAGTAAAAAGACACAGTGCCAGAGGGCTGTAGGACACATTGCTTCCTCCCATAAGGCTGCAGATACCTGGTGCAAGACGTACTCACCACTTTGCGGTCCCTTTCCCTAAATAATAAATATAATCACCATTGTTTTCTGGCCTACATGGCTAGAACTGCTGGGCTTTCATCTGAATTATGGTATTGAGCAATGAGAGGTTGCTGATCACCTGCTATGCCTGTTCATGGGATCAGACATTACCCAAGACCTACATTTGAAATAAAATCACGGTGCACATTTTGTCTTGAAGGAAAAAAATATTCTTGGCAGGAATAATTTTTGAAATCCAGTTTATAGCTTATCTTGTTTTTTTGCCAGTCAACCATAATAAGTTTGAAATTATCCTGAATATGATATAGTTGCTCTAACTACTGGTTGAGTAATTTCCATCAGCAATTCTTGGTTTAGGGTTTATTTCATTTGTGAAATTCAAAATGCCCAGGTAACTTCCTGTTCTCTGTCCAGCTGGCCAGGTAGTTGCCTGTTCTCTGTCCAGCTAACCTCTTCAAAGTGATCTGTCTGCTAAATCCTGGTAAAAGTTCAAAACTCTCTCTCCTTGAGTGGTCCCTCATTTCATTCACCTACTTAAAAAAGGTATACAGGAACTGTGAGCAGGTTGAACTGAACTAATGTGTTCATGCAAATAAATATTAATGGCTAAAACACCACCTGTGCTTTGTTGCATCTGATCTTTTGCATTAATAAAAAATGTGGGCGGCAAAAAGAACTATAAGAATGTAAATTCCTGTTAAAATAGACAAATCAAGACCTGAATGGTGTTGGGGAGATACTTCTGAGATAAATATGAGGTACTGGGCTCTCCAAAAGAATAAGTTGTTTAAATGAGGTTAGAGCAACTGATCCAGTTGTGTCTCCTTGTTTAAAATCTTCTGATTTAGTTATTGCATAGGAATGGCATACAACTATATATTTGAGTTACGTCCTGCACTTAGCTTTACAATGATATTTAGCATTAATGGGAAAAAAGCAACTACAGTTCTGGTTTCTACTGCCAAGTAGTATGCATCCTTGCAGTCTGTCTATAAATACAGTACCTGTATGTAATAGGTGCAGAAAAAAATATATGTTTTGAAGTTAGAAAATAAATTGTGGCATGCTATGATTAAAAGAACCCTGCCATTTAAGATGTTTGCTGGTTTTGCACCTTAGCATTAGCCCTGGGAGAGAGGGATTGCAATAAGGTAATTATAGATGCATGCTAAATTAATTAATCCCACAGGTTTATCACACAGCTGAAGCTTTTGAGAAATAATTTGTAGGAAAAAAGTTTCCTCTTATTCGTACTGATATGGAATCTTCTGTTCAGTGATATGGATGAACTGCAAGATTCTGAGTCTACTCAATACCAAAGGCAGACTAGAAATGGAAAAGTGGATGAATACCTGGGATGAATACAAGGATATTGACACGGCACACAGAGATGCTGTTAGAAAAGCAAAAACTTATCTCAAATTGAAATTGGACAGAGATGTCAGTGTCCTGGTTTTGGCTGGGTTAGAGTTAGTTTTCTTTCTCGTAGCTGGTGCAGTGTTGTGTTTTGGCTTTAGTCTGAAAACAGTGTCGATAACACACCAATGTTTTAGTTGTTGAGCTTATCCTGATCAAGGACTTTTCAGTCTCTTGTGCTCTGCCAGTGAGGAAGGTCACAAGGAGCCAGGAAGAAGCAGAGACAGGACCCCTGACCTAAACTAGCCGAAAGGGTATTCCATACCACAGCACATCATGTACAGTATATAAAATGGGGGAGGAGTCACCAGAAGGGACCAATTACTGCTCGAGTCAGGCTGGGTATTGGTCAGTGGGTGGTGAGTTGTTGTATAGGGCATGACTTGTGTTTATTTTATTTTTTCTCTACCCTTGTTATTTCCCTTATCGTTATCATTATTATTGCTGGTAGTATTGTATTGTACTTTGGCTATTCACCTGTTCTTATCTCAACCTATGGGTTTTACATTCTTTTGATTCTCCTCCCCATCCCGCCCAGAGCGGGGAAAGGAGTGGAGATAAGCATGCGGCTGAGTTACAGAAGGAAGTCTGACCTAGCTGATGGAAAAGGATAGTTCAAATTAAGGTTTTTAACTTCTGTTTACCATAAAAAATAGAAAAACTAGTATCATTTACATGTACTGTATATGCATATTTACAAAGACATATGTTTGTCTTTGATATGTTTGCTGGGCTCTGAAACCAATTTACAATAATTGTACTTTGCAAAGTAAGGAGGCTGGGCTGGTACATGGGATTATGACATACTGGCACGTCTCCCAAACTGCCAACATGTACAATTGAATCTCATTTCTCATTTCTGCTCCTGCTGTGAAAAATAAACCTTAGAAACATTTGCTGATGTGCAAACTGGCGCAGCAGAGTCTGCCCACTATTGCAGCCTAAACCAGTGCCAGTAAGAGATGTGAACTGGCCCTTACATTTCAGTGGCTAACTCTGATGCTATGTGATAGTCGTATATAAGTCAGCGTTAAGTGCTGCTTTGCAAAAGAGTGTGGAGGAATTCATTTTCTTCCAATTCATTTCCATGGAGATGGAGCTAGATAACAGTACAACTCAGTCTTCTAGAAGTCATGAATAACATCTCTACGTGCTGGTGCATATCTCATCCTTCTTATACTTAATTTTTATGTTATGAATAGATATAAGTCTAGATTTCTGTTTTGTTACCTTGTTAATACTCTTTCTCCATCTGCTTAATATGAACAACATTTTTATCACCTTTTGAATGAGTCTTTGTTACAGCAAAAATTTCTCTTTACCATATTCTAAATGAAATTTTCATGGCTTTTCAGCTGCATACATTTTTTTGTTAAGGATGATACTGAAAATATTAAAGAATTCATTAAAAATTGTGATTAATTAATTTTATTACAATAGAACTTAGAAGCTCCTGCTGAGACAGGAGACCTATAGCACTGGGCACTGTAGGGACACATAAAAGAGTGAGTTTCTGCTTCAAAGAGCTGAAAATTGAACAAGAAAAGATGTTTCTCTTGGCTTCAAGGGAAACTGAATAAGGGCTTTTGTGATATTCTTGAGCAAGCAGGAAGCCCCATGTTTCATTGAAAACTTTTCTTTTTCAGTCCACGGTTTCATAAAAATATATATAATAAATGAAGCTGGATTCAATTTTCAATTAAAAGAATCTCAGACTATCTGCTGCTGTGTATCCCCACAGCCCGCTCCTTTTGCTTTCTTCATTCTTCCTGTGCAGGAGCTATACAACAGCCCTATGTTCCCTGTTCAGCAAACTTTTTCAAACAGCTATATTTGTGTCTTGTCATCATGTTTCTAGTATTGAATATTCTTTCTCATTTTTACTAGCTCTGTAGTCATGTGAAAATATTCAAAACTTTTAAAGTAGTGAAGAAGAAAAAGAGCAAGGAGAGAATGGCCTCCCCTCTCTCATTCACATTTCTATCAGTGCTGTTAGCAAAAGAGTTAGGAAAATGTTGTATGAGAATTGCAGTAGTTAAAGATTATGCTCCCTCTTACGATTAGCCTTCAGTCAGTTTTCTCTCATTGTACAACAGGAAGAGAAAAAAGGAAGGGAGCAGAACTTGAGGTTTTTGCCTTTGTTGATGTAAAGGCAGGGAAATCTACCATGAGAAACAAAGTAGATCAGAAAGCTACCAAGTTCACAAAATAAATCTTTCATTGTGCTTGGATTTAGCCTTATATGTCTGAACCTTTTGCCCTGTGTTTAGTGAGATGTCCCTCTAAGCTCTCTCCTACCAGCCTAAGAAATTGGGAAGAAGTTGACATGAGAGGGGAAGGAGGGGCTATGTGTGAAGGGCAGCCACAGAAGGTGCCAGGCGAACTGTGAAGTGACTGATTAGTGCATACAGTGACTGAACAAGTTCCACCCAATCATGATTGCTTCTAAGAAACAGTTTTGTTTCAACTTCACTATTGTTCCCTGATAATCTGTGGAGCTGGAGTGGAATTCAAAGCAGCATCAGTCTGAGCACTAATCTAATGCCCAGTGGTTCCTTGCAACTTGCTCTGATCTCTAGTGCCTTTAATCTTTCAGTAAAATTTGATCTGATTTCTCTCTATGATATACCTCCTTAAGGAGACAGTAGACAGGAGGGAAGCTGCCCAGGCCAGTTAAAGTATTGGGGGTCTTGCTTGTGGCCGTTGTGAAGGAAAAAAAAAAGGCAGTTTATTAGGCTCACTATTTTTGCTTATGAAAAACAATCTTGAGATTTTAAATTATGCAAAACAAGTAGCTAAATCACCTTCTAAAAATGAACTGCTGAACACGACCTCTCCCAAGAAATTCTGTAGACAACAATCAAGTCCCCTGTAGTTTCTGTCTGACACACAAAACTTATTTTCTGTGGAATAAGGTTAAATTACCTGACTCAGAAATGCCACAAGGACTACTCCTGCGTGCTCCAAAACACCTGGCTTTCAGGGGTGTCATTTCCTACTCCAAGCATGGGGTGCCATGGTCTCAAATCAGTTACAAGGCTCGTGATGCTCAGGCAGACTAGAACTGGATGGTAAAAACCCAGGCAGCAGGACTCAGGGGAGGCCTGAGTGCAATGTGAGGGCCAGCTCCTTTCCCAGACTTCTTGTCAACACCTACCTGCTTCTTCGGGGGGGGAGGCTGTACAACCAGGTGAAGCAACCTTTCATATGCAGCTGTACCAGGCTCCTGCAGAGTTTCGTTCCATGAGGAGCAGCCCCAGTATTCCATCAGCTGGGTGATGTTGTCCAGTGGCAGAAACCTGGTTGTATCCCACTTCCCTTTGATTCAGAAGGAAATTTGGAATTCTGTTCTGACAGCGGCCTTGTATTTTACTCAGTCTAGTGAAAACTTAGGATCAGTTGGGATCTGCTATGGGAGTGACCACATTAGTGTTTTTTCAGGAAATATAAACCAGGCAGCCTCTTGCCAGCTGCACAGCTAAGGAACCTCTGAAAATATTTTAGACTGTGTGAATTTCTTCCCCATCCCCAAATGTTAGGAGAGTAAAATAAAACCAAAACAAACAAAATCCCCAAAACAAACCAAAAATGAAAGGTAAAATTCTTTTAAATTGAATTATGCTGCTGTGATAATTTCATCACCTTTTATTCTCATTCTGTACAATTTAAAAACAATGAGCAATTCTGTAGTGGAAAATTAATTGAAATCTTTCAATATCTTTTAAATGCTTTCACAGTTTTCTCTCTGCTGTATCAGGAATGTTATTATAATTGATATTTCCCATTTCTGTTGGTTGAATTTACATCTTTTTTACAAAAAAAAAAAAATAAAAAAAAAAAATGGCAAAATTTCTGACTAGCTTGTTGATAATCAGAACTGGGGTGAACATGTCGCTACTATGCCTGAGGATTATTTAGGAGATTGCACAGCAGGATGGATTGCTTTTAGCTACTATTCAAACAGCTTGGCAGCACTGAAAGCATACAGGTGAACCCTGTATGCCATGCTGCGCAGCACTATGCCATGTGGAGGGTTAGCAATTCATTTCAGTACTCTCCTGAGCACCTGCCTAATTTTACCTGGGAGACATCTCTTTTTCCTGTCCTGTGGATGTATCAAGGGACTCCAGTTAGCTGAACTGCCAGTAATGATAAATTCACCAACAAGATTTTAATAAATAGGATAGTTCAAGAGAGGTGTCTTGATTAAATTTGAAGTGAAGGTGGAAGCAGCAGGTACATTTCAGGTATAGGTGTGTGAGGTCTGAAGAGAAAGTAAGTAGGCGTAATAGGATGAGTGGATTTTATTTGTTTGCTCTTCAGATGCCTTAGATGCTTCATGTTCAGCTGTTTCCAGCTTCTTGGTGTATGCCTCAGTTTAAATTTTCATAATACTCATCTCACCGCTTAGCTGTGTCATGTTGTGTTCCCCTGTAGCACCATGCATCAAAACTTAATAATGGAACAAACACAACAATCACTTTAAACTAATGCTGCCCCTCTTGTATTATTTAGCAAGTTACATCATGGGCTGCTGGCAAAGACAATCTTGGAACTAAATTTAAAGGCATATTTAAGATATTGCATATTTAAAATATTTACACATGTAAAAACGTGTGTGTATGTGTGTAAGTCATTTCAGTGTTCTTTTTCTGTGAACTCTTGGGAGAAAAGGGTCCTTATTCAGAACCTGAATGAAAGGATGAGGGAGCAGACAGAAATGTGAATTCTTGAAGAAGTATTTTATGCACACAATATACAGCTTTAAACTCTGCTTCTTTCATTTTAGGAAGGTTTGTATTAACTTTATGATTAATATTGCTTTTTTTTACAGCTGTAATTAGTAACATGTAGTGACATGTAGTGACAGAACAAGAGAAAATGGCTTTAAGCAGACAGAGGGGAGATTTAGATTAGACATTGGGAAAAAAAATCTTCACTGCGAGGGTGGTGAGACACTGGAACAGATTACGCAGAGAAGCTGTGGATGCCCCATCTTTTGCAATGTTGAAGGCCAGGTTGGATGGGGCTTTGAGCAACCTGGTCTAGTGGAAGATGATCTTTAAGGTCCCTCCCAACTCTGTCCATCATTTTGTGATTCTGTGATAGCATTCTACCTTAATACAAAAAGTTAAGAAAAGGAGGGAGATTGTCTCAGTGCATGGTGCTGTGGCTTGATGATGAGTTAAAGCAAGAATGTGCTATTATTGCACAGTGACATGTTTACGCTTAGTTGGTGTCCTGATTTAGGAAAACAGCAAGACAATATTAGTGGCTTTTTCTTTCTTCACACAAATGCTGGGAGAACTAGTGTGAATGGCAGAATTTGGCAAAATATTGAGCATGTAAATGAGCACAATAGTAAAATAAACAGGCAAGCTGATCACAGCATGGAGTCATATTGATCACTGACTTGGCATGTGTGGGTTTAGTGCTAATTAGCCATGGTATTTCATACCAAGACAATGAATATTCTTAGGTATGCTTTAGAAGGCTAATGAAGATCTACTGCCAGCTTCTGACACCTTTATTTTTAATTATCTATCAGTTATATGTACATGGCCCTGCAGAGATATGGGAGTATCTCTGAGCACAATGGGAAAGAAAAACAGACTTTGGCTTTTAGAAAAAAAGCAAAAAATATTAGACATATACATGACAGAGGGCAATCTGGATTAATGAAAGCATTTGCACTGATGTTCTATGGAAGCAAGAAATATATCCATTTTGTTTTCAAGAAGTGTCTTGCTGGAAAATGTCATCAAAGAGAACTCCAGCAGGGGACACAAAAGCATTTAGAAAAGGCACAGTGAATTTTGACTGCCTTTGAATTTATTTATCAAAGCCATTGGTGTTCCCATTTTTGACGCAGGAGGAACAATAATAAATATCGAACAAAGCAACTCAATCTGTATTCAGAGCATTTCAATACATGGAAAGTTAAATGAAAAAAGAAAGCAAGCTTGCAAAGTCAGATCTATTGACTCCTGCTACTTCTGCTCCTCATTGAAAAAGCATGGTGGATGGAGCACAAAGATCTGCAAGATATTTACATTACTGCAATTAATATATAATATGAAGCATGTTCAGCAATACAAATTTATTGTTTGACTGAATCAATGACCTTTTACATCATAGAAACTTAATTCTGCTGTAAACCTTCAGCACTTTTTTTCCCTTTAAGTAAATAACTTTGTCAATTTTCAGACTCTGTGGAGCTATATTATTTCCCTAACGGCCATTTATCCCTGTAGGAGGGACTTTGTGCAATGGATGGGCCCCTGTCAGATATAAACCTGCCTCTCTGTGGAGGACAGGTAATGGGAAGACACCACTTTGAAGATGAGTCCTTGATTGAACAGGTGATATGACACCAGCAGTGTTTTCTCTCTGTTCTTATTCATGATCATTTAAAGATCATAATGTCTGCACAGCCTTCCTCCCTTGGCGTTTCCACCCACTGCCCCATGATGCTTAAAGAAAATCACTAAAGAGAATTTCACCTTGCTCAGCCAGAGTGGCAGCTGGGGCTGAAGCCTGCCAGACACTTATCAGAGACTATTCGAATGAACCATTCTTCAGAGGCAGACTAGGTTTTGTGTAATTCCTACTTCAACCAGAAATCCAAAGCAAGTTCTTGATAACGTAAAGGAAACGCAAACAAAATCTGAACATGTCTCTTCATTATAAAATGCAGTTAAACAGCTGAAGGACATCACAAGATAACAGAAAAAATAATTAATTCTCTTTGTTGCTGCTGTCTGAAAAACAAAACAAAACCACCACTTAAAAAAAAAAAAAAAAAAAAAAAAATTAAGACTCCAAAAAGCCAACTTAGTCCAAAATAGCAGTGGATATGTCTTCTGGTCGGATCCTAAAGTGTCTAAAGTGTTCTGAGTCTAAAGGCAGAAACCTGATTGCCTTCATTGCCTCTTCTGGATTTTGAGTCAAATCATCCAGTATACATGAGTCTTTTATATCTCTGTGATTAGTGCCTTGCAGCAGATGTTAAAAATTCAGTATTTCCCTCTTCTTTTGAAATTTTCAAAGCTTACAGGTTTTGTCTGATTTCACCTGAGAATTCAACAAATGGCTTGGCACATCACTGTTTGCCTTTGGTCATTTGATCTGTCCTTTGGGCAGTAGTGCAGGCATTTTTCATTTCAGATATCCTCATTCACAGTGTGCTGCAGCAGTTTCCCAGAGCTAGTTCAGACCCTTAGAGCAAAGCAAAGAAGTGGATTTTAATTTTGAGTTGCAGCTGCTGTTGTCAAAGTTCAGTGCATTAAGCATGGATTTTGTTGTCATTGCTCTCTCCTAACACCAGGAACTGCATTAGCTACAAAATACATGTGCTTAAAGTAAGTAAAATAATGGAGAAATATATTGTTATTTGAAACGCAACATGAGATCCTGGGTTCATTTCAGTAGCACAATGAAACCAAACTGCAGTTTTCACAAATGCATAATTTTAGATGCTTTAAGTGAACAGATAAAATTTTCATTTCTTTTCTTGTGCTGTTGCTTCACAGCAGCACAACAAACAACTGCCTCCATGTTGCAGAAATGAAAATCACTGCCTCCTTTCAGCTGCCTTTGGTTTCATGGAAGTAGGAGTTGATGATCCTCCCTTGTCTGCAGCCGTAACTCCTCTGTTCAATTTTATATGCTTTGTATCATCTTTTACCCACCTATTTTCTCAGCTGAAGAGCCATTACACTACAACCAAATCCAGTATTAAACTGCAACTTGAATAATATCATATGGGGAAATGGAATGAGTTGATCACACTATATATAAAGGATGGTTTGGATATTGAACATATGTTAAGGTATAACATCCCCAGCTGGCTAACACAGAAAGAAAAGGGCAGTGTTGCTCACCCTTGTGACTATCATGAATAAAGGTGTGCAGGCTATAATGTCAGTCTCTCTCTTTTCTCATCCCTCCTGTATTGCTTCTGTTTCCATTGGTAAATTTTTCATCTTTTCTACTCCACTTTCTGTGGGTTTTTCTCACCCTTTTCTTTCCCTGGCTGTGTTATTGAATAGGTGAGACAATACCCGAGAAAATTTCACTGCCTGGCTGGAAGAAAGGAAGACAGAAGAATGGTGTTGCTATGGAACAATGTTAAGGTTACTTCAATCCCTTTAGTATCATTTTGGTTGCAAAAGGTTTGCAGGAGGAAGTGCTTTTCAGAATCTGCAATAATCCTATTATTTCTTCTTTTTTTTTACCCTTGTCTTTAAAATGAAAATTCTCTATAAAAAAAAAAAAAAAAACCAACAAAACAAAACAAAAAACAAACAAACAAACAAACAAAAACCCAACAAAACCCAAACATTAAAAAGCAATAATGCAAACTGTTGTAAAGTTTATTCTGTATATCTGATTGTTGTGTTCTGTTTAGACATACTCAGTACAGACCTTTCTGTGGGTGTTTACGTTGATCCACATACATCAGTGTGTTTTAACCTTTACAAGTATTTATTATACTCCTACATTTTGTGCATGCCCATAAAAAGTTCAGTGTATTTATGGAGAGCCAAGTTCACAGCAACCAGCTGGAGATCCCTCTCATATGCTGCCCAAAGGCCATTTGTGGCCTTGCTACAAGTGGCTGCAGAGTTTTAAGAGAACAGCAAGTTGAGGCTAACAGACTGCATGTAGAGTGACCTTGGGTCACCTTTCTCTGTCCCATGTTTTATAAGAGCACACAGCAGCTCATACTGATTTTGTCCAATTTTTTCCAACCTGGAGGACTTGAACAGTCTTCTATACCATGTCGGTGAGGCCTCAGTGCAGGCTGAGAGTGACGTACCCCATCCCCAGGTGAGCCAGGATGTCTCCTTTGTTCATTCATGCATCATCTGCAGGAAGCAGATTTGGCTCTTCACTTTCTCATTGCTGACACGGTAGCAAAAAGCGATGGCAACCTGAGCAGAACAATGCTGAACAAGCAGACTGCTGACAAGCTTTCAACTGTCTGACTCTACGTTAAAAGCAAAACTGTCTCTGTGACTAGAACTGTAATACAAAGCAAAAGGCCACTACCACCATCCATCTACAGTGGCCATACTTAAGAGATTAATACTGTGGAAACCTTTTTGAAGTTTAAAGCGGCATCCTGAATGTTCAGTCTTGGAATCTCATGCAATTACAGATCTAAATCCTGTTAGCAGTGGATTCCTTTGTTGCAGAAACAAGAATTAAATAACTATTTGAAAAACTGTCTGCAAATAGCAAAATGGATATTATCATATTACCATGCAAAGATTTGTAATCAAACTGTTGTTCTTTTTGTGACTTGTTAAAGAGGATTTCATGGCATCAATCCAGTTCTTAATAAGCAGATGTTCATGATGCAGAAAACATTTTTTGCACTTGGAACCCTTGTTGGAATTCTCCCTTCAAAAGCAAGGAAACTAATATAGAAGGCAGAAGAATACAAATATGCATTTGTTTTGTGACCCTCATCAGTTCCTCTACTATTTCTGAAACAAATTTTCACATAGGGTGGCTCTGCAAATTTTCTCAAGTTGTGGTAAGGGAGTATGCACCTCTCTGCCCTGTTCAGCTCATGCTCAGAGCTAGGTTTATAGTGCTATCAATCAACATAAATCAGCTTGAAATATCAGTTAGAAATCAATTAACTCAATTAATAGTTAAATAAGTTAAGAAGCTTGACCAAATGTGAAAAGATCCTAGATCACACACTGTCTCCACTTATTGGCCGAATTGCATGAAGTGTAGAAATTGTCCTTCAGATTTCAGTCAGACAGTAGCAAGAGGTTTTGAAGCCCCTTGCCACATATTGAGGTTTTGACATTTCCATGTCCATCTCTTCCAAATATGAAGGCACATTCCCTCCTCAAGTGTTCAAAACCTTTTTTGAAAGCCTCTATTTTCATATCTTTATTTATCTCTCTCTCCTTTTTATTTTTTTTTTTTTTTCTGTAAAACACTTCAGAACCGCTGTATAACTGAAAAGCACTTCAAGGCCATAACTGACTATAAACTCCCCTCAGTAGTGTATGGACTTACTGCAAGATGACTGCTAGAGAACTTTCAATGAATAATGCCATCACTCTTCACTTGCTTTTATGTCCTTTTTCAGAGATGGAAGCCCAAATGTTCTTATTTTAATCCATTTCTGAGGTTTGCTTTAATTCTGTTTGATCAATATGTGCACATCCTGCGGAAGTCTGTTAGCATACAGAAATTCCTCACTCTCCTACAAGCTAGTACAGAGAATTGCAACTGTAAACCAATTTGGATGACATGAAACTGCAGAGATGTGAGCAGAAGCTGAACATCCCGTAAGCTTCCACACATACTCTGAACTGGCTTGGCTGAAATGAAGATGAAAACAATTAAAAAAAAGATATACAGGCTTAGCATCTTGATTTAATTACCATTCAGTTTTGCCTAGCTACAGAGCATGGACAGACACATGGAATATGAAGGATGCCTCTTTACCTTTTGAGTAAATTGTGAGTTATTTATCTGAATGATTGGTTTAATGCAGGTTTGGACTAAAGTCTCATGACATGTAAGTTTAACACTGAGAGTCTGATGCCCAAAAATACTACTGTTCAAGTTTTCAGTGCAGCCCAAAGCAGAAGTTCATAAACTTTTCAAACCTGATTTTTGGCACCTTGGAATCAGGATTTGCTTTGTACAGGTAGGTTTTGGAAGCCTGATAATAGTGAGATACCCAGATAAGGCCATGGCAGGGGGGCTGGAACTAGATGATCTTAAGGTCCTTTCCAACCCTAACTATTCTATGATTAAATGAATTAAAATATTCAAGTAGTTTTTCCATAGAATAAAAAGCAGAAAATCAAAATTGTAGTATGCTGAAATTGTCTCAACTAGAATCCCTCAGTGTGAGGCTGATGATGCATGGAGAGAGTTAGCAACTGCATAATGCATAAATTGAGAAAGAATAGTATTCACTTACATGTAAGGCTGACAAAACCTGCAAAAAATTTAAGCGTGTGAAAAACAGGTCAATGCTTTTTTTTAATTCCTTATTTTTTAGATATTTCCTAACCAAGTTAATAACACAGGCTCGAGTTAAAATGGTGTAATGTAAAGCCACAGTGCATTATCATGCCTGGCAAAAATGATGGGAATTCACTTCATGCTTTATGGCATTTCACAGTTCAGACAGACATTTTACATCAATAAAAATGTTTTGCTCTCTGCCTGAAATATCTATAACACTGTATTTATAGATAACAAAGGACTTTTGTTTAAGCTGCATATGTACTATGAACATGTATAGTCAATTTGTGCTTAACAAGTAATCTTCGTGTGCTATGGAAAGATAATCTGGGCCACAAAATGAACACCGCTTTTTTCCTCACATTTAGGCTCATCTTTGCATTCTCAAATATTTCCTTTCTGCTGTAATATGTAACATCACTAATAACAAGTTGAATGTGCAATTGTTAACATTAATGGGTCACTGTTTTGCTACTAGGAGAGTATGACTGAAAAAATGAGGAAATGAGGGTGGAGAAACACAAAGTAAAACATCAGATGATTCAAAAGGCTTTTGCAATGTGAGCCACTCTTCCAAACACCATATGTTTGATATCATCTGCGTCCGCAAAAATATTTCAGCTATATCAAAAGCTTTCTCTAAGCTAGGTTTGCACACTGATGCTGTACTTTACATTGATAATCCCATGGAAAAATATAAGTTTAGAGGCAGAAGAGCAGTTCAGGATCTCAGGAGATTTTAGATAACCCTTTCATTTTCCCTTCTCCCTTCTTTCCTTTTCCTGGTCAAGACTGGGATTTTTTCTCCTACTGTGGAGCCTGTGTCAAAGGACACCTTAGGTGGAGACCAAAAGTGTACAACTACTTGATAAGAATAAAGATAGCCCTGATCATATTGCCCATGAAACCTCAAAACTCTCACGAGTTATTCATATAACTGTTATGTAATATTTAATTTTCAATACACTGAAATCATGCATGACCCTAGAAATAGTAAAACTAAAAGGTTATTATTCATATAATTGATATTTTTTACAGTCCTATACAATTATAATTTATTTTTACCTGATAATCTAGTGCTGCATAATGGTGGCAAATACGTTGCAACAATCTTGGTACTACAATTCATAAAAGCACATCTTCGAATAAAAATGTATATGCATGTGTGAAGAAAGGAACATTGGGGTGAAGGGAAAATGCCAGGGAGTTAATGAAAACTTTTCTAACTGGAGCAAAACCCCAATAATTGTAGACATAGATGACAAATAGATTTCCACAGCAATAAGTAAAGTTATCCCCCTCTTGCTCTTTCATCACTTGAACTCTGGAAAACTGCATGATAGGAGTTTGATATGATAATCCATGTGAGAAAAGTCCTGACTGAGCAGTCTGCCCTGAGCAGAGACATAAATGCTCTGTTGCTGTGTGCCTGCTGTTGTAATTCCACAGTTTTTCTTCACAATTCGGATTGTTCCTTTAACAATACAATAAATTTTTATTCTAACAAAAAAAGTAGGTTTTATAAGGCAGATTACTTAAAGTACATTCTTTTTTTATTCTATATCTTTTGAGCTCGATTGGAATTACCCCAGGTTTAGATTTGTCACTTGCTAACATTTACCTGAGCCTGCTTTATGGTATCATACAAGTGAACTTTAGCTTGAGTTTCTTCCTGCCCTATGACACTCATCCTAATCATCAAAATGGAATATTAACACTTCCATGATTTTTTTCCCCCATAAGAGTCAATATGCCTTAAAACTGAGAAGTATCTTTATGCATGTTTAACAGCTGGAAAATGGAAATTAGAAAGGCAACGTTTTACCTGTGGTCACTGGGTGAATTGCAGAGAGTTTGGAATAAACCCCTATTCTTTTAAAGTAGTAGGAAGACTTAAGGAGTTCAGGGCTGTGTTGTACAGACACAGATATCATAATTCTAGTTAGTGAGGGCACTTCTTGCAGGGCACACCATCATCAGTGGTAAGCCTTCTGTGAATTACCTCATATGTATTTCCCACTTACGTGAATTAAAATAAAAATGTGTAACTATGAGTATTATTTGCAGAACTGTTCTGTAACAAAATGAAAAAGCATCAAAATATGTCAGGTAAAATAGAAGGAGATATGTAGGTAAAAATAAAATAAAATAAAAATTAAATTAAATTAATTATTATAGTGATCATTTAAAAAAATAAATTCAGATGTTCTGTTTCTATTTGTTATTGTTATTTAATGTTTCACAGTTGGTCTTGTGTCCTCAATGTAGATACATACATACGTAAGTGCCACTGAGTGGAAAGCTGCATTGGATATCACTGCCAGCAGAGAAAGATAACAATCTCTTTTCTATTATTTACTTAATGCTTGTTCTTAAATATAATTATTTATTAATAAATTTGAACCATAATAATAGTACTAATCCTCATGCAATTATGACAATTAACACTGTAAACCCTGGGAGATGGGCAATCACATTTACAATGTTTAACGTTCATGAGAAATATCTTTGTTTGGAATTAATATCAGTACAGACAATGTGAGAGCAGCAGTCAAAAATGCATGGTACTCCATATGCCAGTGCTCCCCTCTGTGCAGGATGCTGATTTAAGATTTGCCAGTGCTTGGCTTCATGTGTGAACTTTCTTACCAAAAATGGGCCATCTGGAAGAAGATGCTTAATCTTACTTGAGATATTACCTCTGGGAAAGTAGAAAAGAAAAAGGTCTAGCTCAGTCAGAATTGAAAGTGAAGTGAAAGAATATGATGGAGGGTAGCCTATTCAGAGCACTCTCACAAATGCATATATTAAAAACCAACAGTAAGAATAATAAAAAAGAGAGGGAGGCAGTGTCTTCCAAAATGGAGGGAGCAATGGAAGATGAAATAATGTTGTGCTTTGCATTTGAATCCTGATATCGTCAGGACTCATAAGGAGTAAATCCTTGGTCATTAACTTTTATGAAGTGCTGATTTCCCTTTTGGCTTCTACCAGTCTATCAGCCCTGCAGAGAGGGCTGTATTTCTGCACACAGCTGAGCCAAGTAATTGCTCAGTATGATCCTTGATTTTTTTCCTCGCAACCAGCCTCTCATCATCTACCTAATAGCTTTGAGACGCCACGGTCTGTCTGACTGAATGACCGCTAATGATCCAACTGTCCTTACGAAGACATAGCATGTTTTTCTGCCAAGTCTCGAAGTGGTTCTGTTATGTTTGGTACTCATTGGGTGTATGATGTAGTGTAAAGCTAGCGCAAAGCAGCCAGTTGTTCTCAAAGCCGTCTTTCTCCCCACTGCCTGCCCTGTGTATGTGGCCTCTTTATTCATTATAAATTACCTGGAGCTTGTGTCTACAGCACTCTGAAAACTGCAAGCCAGGACTGATGACACTCTATATGGCCATTCTGAATAGTTAATATGCTGGTTTCAGGAAATAAAACAGTTCTGAGATTAAAAAATTTTGACTATCATGTGTAAGGTCTTTGACTTTATACAGGAGAGTGCAAGTGGGTCTGAAGACTGAAGTGTAGTGATATAAAACATAACTTCTTTCGCAACTTCGCAATTATTTCACAGTTCGCATCTTATTGAGTATAGGGTCTAAAGTATCAAACCAAAAAAGGGTTTATGCTACGTGCTATATACAGGAAAAAAAGAGAATATCGCTGTAAACCACATTCTACAGAGAAGGGTTTTCAATGCCTTTTCTAAGTGATTAAGGTCCAGAGAGAGTATATGACATGTCAACACAGGCTGAGGGACTCAGTGAAAAAAAAACCATCAAAAACCACAGAAAATGGTACTCATCTGATTATATCTGTGTGGGAGACCTTCTATATTATCACAAATTAGTGATGCAAAGGAGTATCCAAGGAAGGTAGAGGTTCCTGGAAAGGAAGTCTGGGATTGTCCAAAGTACCTGTGCAACTTTAAAAGAAGACTTATAGCAAGTCACCTTTCTTTCTTTTTGTCACACCTGGAGATTTCAAATCACACTTGGATGGCAACCAGTATTACAACTGTCAGAAGCAGAAGAAGAGTTGAAAATAAGAAAGCCATTGTTGTGGCTAGAGTACACAAAAGTGTTTTGAATATTCAGCACTTAACATGGAACTTTAACTGAACAATTTTCTCTCAGCAAAAAATCACCAGTAGTTTTTTGTAAAACATTGTGGAGAAACATGGATACATGGATTAAAAAATAGATTGAGCTAATATATTGATAGCTTTATAAAAAGATATTCTACTTAAGTGTCTGCTCTAGAAAAAACAGAAAAAACAAGATTAGGATATGTTTTCATAGTCTGGAAATAAAAGCCATGGAAGAGATTTATTTTTAAAAGATGTAAATAAATATTGTCCCTCACACTTTTTTATGTCTTCTTCTTTTTTTTTTTTTTAACACTTTAATTAGGTTTTCTTTTTTCAGTTTCTCCTTGAAGAATCAATAAGAAAAAATTATGCCCTTTTAAGACAGCACTATTTTTGCATCTTGAGCTCTAAATTCGCTTCTGCAGCCTGAATGCTAAATTTCTGCGCTGAAAGTCAGTGGGCTGTACGGATTCCAGAAATAAATAGGGGAGAAAAATAAAAGGTGCAGTAAGACTTAAGTGAACTAAAAAATTTCCCAGTGATACATTACATGGAGCCTTCCACAAAACTTAAGACATAATATGAATCAGTTCATACTCATTTTATACTATTTGAGTGTGCCATTTCTGTGTTGCAGTTTTGCTAGATGTACATGACCAGCACATCATGCTCACCTTCTTTAATACTGCCAGGCCACTGTATCTATGCTTTTATGTAGTACAGCAAGGTTTGGAATGCACCAGTATATGTAAAAATGTTTCTCTTTCTAAGAAAGTATTTCCCCAGGCCACATCAGACTGTTTCCCAGAAAAGATGCAATTCATCTCCTGCTTCTACTGAAGACCTCAAAGTCAACAGCCCTTCTGGAAAGGGGGGCTCTCCTGTAATCTCCTTCACCAGGAAACTTAGTAACTTTTATTTTCTTTCTCTTTGCAACACTGCCTTCACACACAGTTTCTCCTGAAAAACACTTGCTGTCAAGGAGCAGCAGCCACAAAAGTTTCTCTGCAAAAAATGGATATCTATTTTTTGAGCAGAGAAGGAATTCAATGATGCTAATAACCCTTCTGCAGCAGGGAGAAGCTGATATTTTAGTAAATATTCCCCTTTGACATGGACTTTTTCCCTCTCCTATGTTAAGGGGGTTGTTTGCATACAATAAGGAAAAACTCCCATTTCCATTTATTAAAAAAGAAAGAAAGAAAAAAAAAATCCCTCTGTGGGCCATCAGGGCTGAAAATGCACTGAGCTGGCTGCCTCTGGGTATTTAGCAAACTTCAAGTGCCCATGACTTATTCCTTGATTACAAAAAAAATAATAACTTTCAAATTTGCTACATGAGAGACTGAAACAGAGTTCTCAATGCTACTGCATGGCAGAAGAAAGGAGAAATGGAAAGGTTATACCAACTCTAATACAAAATGAGGTTCTGTTTTACTTCCCTAGCATTAATGTTTAAAAAAAAAAAAAAATCTCATCTACTTTAAAGAGGAGGAATTTGAAATTAGCTCTGCATGCACTTCATAGGACTCATCATCAGAAAGAAAATGAATACTTTATGTGCTGAGAGTAGTGGGCGTAGAAACAAAGATGTTAACAACAAGTGTTATTTGGGATACATATGGAAAGAACAAAATATATGGTAGCACTATTGATTCTGGTGAGGATGAAGAAGAAAGAGATTTCATGCAAATTTTCCCACTCCCAAAGTGGAAAATTAGGATGAAAGATAACAGCTGTGCCAGGGAGTAGGCTCTCTTTAAATGCAGTCATCCAAACAGGTTACCCCTATATGAAATGGAGTGTGGGTAAGATGGGGCTGTGCTTGGTTTCAGGCTTTGCTTCTTGCGCTTCTTGCATCTATTCTTTCTTAGCAGTAGCACAAATATCTGTTTTATTTGCTGCAGTCAATGAAACCTGAATCTCCTCTTCTGACTGAGGACTTACTGCAATGGTGATCTTCAGCTGCTTGCAAGCTGTGGACAAAATCTGTAAGTACCTCAAAATGTCCAAATATCAGCAAATAACAGATGCAACAATTTAATTAGACTCAAAATATTAAGAATGCAGGAAGAATGCACAAGAGCATGAGAGGGCTGTTATTTGAAACAAAAAGTAAGTGAATGAGAGTAATGTATTTAAATGTGGGGCAGCCCATACTCTAGTGAGTGGAGGTGTCTTATGATCAGGGCCTGGGCCTCCTTTCGTGAATATATCCATGGTTGTTTACCTACAGATGGGATAGTTCCAGTACAAATTTCTGGCAATCAGGCAGATAAGTCTAAAAAGCAATACACCAGTAGAAAGTGTAATGCAGATTTACTTACAGTCTTTGTTCAACCGTTCATTCATTGCAGCAGGAAATACCTGAGAAAGAGGAGGGATCCAAGTGGAGAAAAAAAAATAAAAATTGAGGGTTTCAGACTTTAAGAAAAAAGATGTCCTATGTCTTATGCACTACTTGCTCATTTTTGGCTATCTGGGAGAATTATGAAGACTGATTACTCAACAATCAGTTCTTAAGGGAGTTAATAAGCAACTAGTAGCATGATGGTCAACTGTTCCTGTATTTTATGGCTGCATGGCTCATAGTGCCAAACTCTCCAGTGGTGTCCCACAGTCCACCACATTTTGCTCAGGGGACCCTGGCCTCAGAGAGGCTGAGCTGGGTCAGTGGGCAAGGGTGCTGTATAATGTCCCTGGTCTGGCTGGGTATGGGTTCTTATGGATGGCTGTACTTTGATAAATTGCTTTGGGAGCACAGGTGACATGGGCCACCTCCAAATAGCTTAAAGTGACTTCTCATCTGTATAGGCATGGCTGTGAAGTAGCTTGGCTTTCCTGTGAAGCCTTAGACCTGTTCAAATTAAATAGAGAGGGCAGAGGTAACATTTATGGAGTGAGAAAAGATGTTAATGGAAACATACTGAGTTTCTCTTTTCCTTTCTTAAAAGAAAGTGTTCTTGATATTTTGCAGTGCTTGGTTATGAGGATTGCAGTCTGCTCCTTCTGTTAGAAGAATGGTAAAGGAGACATGAACAGGGAGCAAGATTGTCTAGTGATGCTAATACTGTCCATGATTTTGGATAACATCTATAAAACATTAGCCCAAGGGAGATAGGAAGGACTGAAAGAAAAAAAGGAACTGAAATCTCTTCTTGCTTCAGCCTATTTACTGAAAATCTGACTCTTACCTCTACCTATTCTCCTGTCTTTTGATTTTTAAGTAATTCACTGCTAATAGACAATATGATACAGTTTTGATACAGAACCTGTTACATAAGATACCACGCCTCTAGTATTCAAAAGAAATAACAATTTCTGTAGCATTTCAGAGTAAAATGTAAAGTAGTCAATGCAAAGAGTAAACTGAAAAACTAATTAAATGAATTAAAATTCAGGTCTAGCTATTTCCATGCTTGATTCAAAGTCTGTTGTCATAGATACTGCAGCATAAGCTGGTTCAGTATGTTCACTCTTTTTTTAAAGACACATTCACCATTTTAAGAAAACTGAAGTAACTAAGCAAATGTCTGAGAGAAGGGGACAGAAATCAAAGTTATCCTTCTGCATCCATATTTTTATCATGAGCTCTAATTTGAATCAGGAATGTTCAGCCTTTATCAGCTAGAATCTATTTGCTCCTTAAGGCCAGAGAACCAGGAAATAATTATATGCATATTATTGAATCATAGAATAGTTAGGCTTGGAAAGGACATTAAGACCATCTAGTTCCAACCCCCCTGGTATGGACAGGGACACCTCACACTAAAACATGTCACCCAAGGCTATGTCCAACCTGTCCTTAAACACTTCCAAGGATGGAGCATTCACAGCTTCCCTGGGCAACCCATTGCAGTGCCTCACTGCCCTTACATTAAAGAACTTCTTCCTCATATCCAATCTAAACTTCCCCTGTTTAAGTTTGAACCTGTTACCCCTTGTCCTGTCACTA
>JAOEHY010013125.1:0-37367 GCA_025447955.1 Psilopsiagon aurifrons | reverse complement strand
GTTCTTATCTCAACCTGTGGGAGTTGCATTCTTTCGATTCTCCATGTAGCAAACTGTGTGGCTGATTTACGGCCTAATCCACGACAATGCAGCCGAGGAAAATGTGTATGTTTTTTGGTCACTTTGAGAGCTCCTCAATATGCTGCAAAAACTCTCAGCCATATTGTCAACTGCAGGAGAAATCTATGGGGTTAGGAAGGTTGTTAATCAAGAACCTCCCTTGTTTGTAAAACAAAGATTTGCTCCTTGGCTTTATTTTCAGTAACTGTGTTTCCAGAACATGAGCAAAATTACTACTGTCAACAGAAATTTGTTCATATGTATTATGCGCATATTTGCTTGTGTAAAATGCATCCCTTTGTGTGAAACTGAAACTGAAAGGGCTAAAGCAATAGGAAAAGGAGAGAAGATGCTACTGTATGCATTATTAGTGAGCTCATATCTGGTATAATGTATGTTTCTATGAGGTCTGATCTGTAGAAGAATACTGAAAAACTGGTCAGGGTTTAGAGAAATGACATAATTACGACTTCAGATGAAAATGTTGAGAAACGCCATCTAAAAGATGACTTGATCGTGCTCTACAGAATTATAAAGTAGAGGTCCCTGTGGACTTTCAAGGTCATGAGAAACAAATGTCTAGAAATGATGTGTATACCTGGTATAGAAGATTGTAATTTATTATGACAAAGTGGGTTCTGCATCATGGGGGATTTTTTAATGAAGATGATGCAGGTTTTTTGGGGGGTTTGGTTTGTTTTTTTCTTTTTTTCTTTCTCTAAAGCAGACTTTCATTAAAGAACTATTTATTAGATTCCATGCACGAACAAGAAGTAAATTCTGCTCTATTTCTTCTGCAAAAGTTTTACAAAATGAATCTGTGTATCTTTTATGGCTTCCTACTAAATGCTAGCAGCAATTCACTTCCACATCAGAAAACTAACAGGGTGTGTGTATATACTGAAAATAAGATAAATCATACTATACATTGTCAGCCTTGTAATAATTGAAAGATGAAAACTCTGTAATAATTTGTCAACATTTTTGCATCCTTTTTAAAAATAAATTCATTTGGCCAGTTCGGATTCGCTGAATTATATGTTTCTATTCAGTGGCAAAAGAAATCGTGTTTCTTTTCTGTATGTAGATTCTTTACATGTTATAATGGCTATAAATATGCAAAACTTAAACCATTACGATGTGGATTTACATCTTCCTACTCTAGTCTGAAGACATCTCATTTTTCCACTTTTCACTCAGACTATTGTTAATGCACTGAAATATTTTATAGATGAAATTAATCAATGTACATAAAAAACTAAAATGCTTCACAGTACAAAGAAAAAAAATTGCAAGAGGAGAAGAAGTCCCCCTGAGAAACTCACTACAGCTCATTTTACCTGCCTTCTATACTGGCAAATTCTTTGGCTTTACAAGAATTTTCATGGGAGTTCAGGACTGTCTATAGCTGAGGCTCTGGTCCACCTATATAAGTTCAGACAATTTCATGCATGCTCTCTTAAAAAAGAAGGTATGTTTGCAGGCAGCTTCCACGCAGCTTCTTAATGATTTTTATTTTTTTTTTTTAAATTTTCTTTCCTAAAGCACATACTCACCTATTGTTGCAGTCAGTACTGAAACTAATGCCTTGGACTTCACCGTTTAGGAGATGAAAACAAAAACAGATGTGTGAAAGATTTTCTTATCTGAGCAGATAGAGAAGAAGTGAAATAATTCAGAGCCATTACGGCATCCTCCTTTGCCTGTTTAGCAATACTGCATCATAAAGCTGTGCACTGTAAAGCTGCTACTGTTTTCTACTGAGAGAGGTAGCTGCATTTCAGTGATGCATGAAGTAATTCATCTATGTAGCTTCAAGGCACTTAGTGTCCCTTTGGGATAAAAAAGCACTTAAAAGTGTAAGGTATCAGTATTTCTTATGTTTGAGTTGTCAAATCTTCTTACTTTCTTATCACTCAAATCAGCTTTAAAATTCACTTTTGCAATGAAACCTACAAATGCTAATTCACTTCAATTAAAAATCTATTGCCTGCACATCATTTTTAATGGAGGCAGGTGCTTGGGTAGAATACACCTTTTAATCTTACTCATGCATTATGCTGTAGTGAGCCAGCTTTCCCTGGCGTTTCTGTCCATGTGCAGCAGAAAGCAGTTCTTTTGACTGACTCAAAAACTAAAAATCCTTTTGCTATGGTCAAAAATGAGATTCGGATTTGTCTACTTTTCTTATTCAGGATTTGCTACCAGAATAGTAATGAACATATGCAACGGTTTGTTACACACATACTTTCTTTCCCCTGTTCCTCCTCACTCTCCACCCACTCCGCAAGGTTTCACTAAGTACAGGATGCCACAAATGCTGTTTTCTAATCCTTCACCCAAATGTCATTTCAGTAATTCTTTCATTGCTGCAAAAAGCTTGTACAAGACTTCCTAGTTAAGTGCTTTAGTGTGATGGGACTGTGGCTGACATTTATGTCAGCACGTTCTGTGATTTAAAAGGGGGAAAAAGTACTTAGTGGGGGAGCATTAGCACACAGGCCCTCACTGCAGCTATAGGGCTGAAGTTGGACATAGGCAGAGCGTGGAGCAGCACAATCGGAATAACTTTCTTGACATTATTGTATAATTTTGTGAAATATTGTTCACTTTAAATTATCCAGTAAAGTCAGTCTGAAAGAAGCCTATTATGAAATAGAACAGAATTCAAAGCAAATTAAAATAATTAATTCTATAATTTAGAAATCTGAGAGGACTCAAAAAACTATGCTTCAGAGAGCAAGTATTAAAGTCTAACAGCTTTTTTTGACTGCTAAAACTCCAAGTCACCATAGCTTAGAAAGCAACTGTAATAGCATGATCTGAAGATACATTTCTCAGGTCTAGCCAGTAATTTGCATGTTAAAACATTTGGTCAATCATCCATATTCTGTAAGATTTATTTCTCTTTTAATTAATAGTGAAGATTCAGTTGTAGAAAATAACACCTGATGATGGACTCTGAGTCTTCTTAATGGAGGACTTAATGTGCATTACCCCAGCATAAAAAAGTGAGATAACGACAGAGATTCAGCTTTAACTCTGAAACTCCTGGCTTTTTCTGCCTCAAACAGGACACTTAATGTTACTTTAATGTAGTTTTTGGTGGTATAATAATTCTTAATTCTGTCCATTGCAGTCCTTTGATACTTTATGAATTACTTATCTCACATTAATAAGGCTTAACATGGAGTATTAACCTCCTATACATTCCTAATTAGTTTTTAATGAATTTTAGTTTTCTTGTTAGAAAAAGAGCTAGCTAGCTAACTACCACAAATTTAATCTCCATTACTGGAGCATAAGACAACCACCCCTGGGGATGCATGTCCTTGAGATTTCCATGTTAAACAAGCAGCTTTGTAAGAGTCAAGGAAACTTAACAGATGTGTCTCAGCTTACTTCTCAGCTTTGATGGTGTTATGAGCCCTGAACTATTTATAACTGGTGACACAATACACTGTTTAAGCTTTAAGAGATTTTTATAACATGATGAAAGACTGCAAAAATTTAAAAGACCAAATTGCTATCCACCTGAAAGCCTAATACACTGGAGGAGGAAGAGAGGAGGTGAATTAGTGCATGTTCTAGTGCATGCTTTAGTTCAACAATGGCAACAGTTGTGTTATTATATGTGACATACAAATACAGAAAATACAATTTCCTTTTTTGGCATGATAACCGTGATTTTTCCTTGAATGGAAAATTCAGGGGAAATTTAGGTGGATAAATTTTAAGAAATTATGCATGAGTTAGATATATATTAAAAGAATATTTATTTTTTGTGCATAGTACAAATAAACTTATTGCAAGTAACTATTTTGCAAGGGTGCTACTGGAGTACAGTTTACAAAATTTTTTTTTCTGTTTTGGCAGTGCTTTAAACAAATGTGAATAAAATTTATGAACTAGTACACTAGGATAAGTAAAACAAAAAGAGCAGCACTATGAACTACAGCACTAATTCAGTAATGAATTACAGCACCATCCTATGTGTCAGTACAGAGGATGCTGCTGAAACAGCACTCAGTGCTGGCATCAAGTCACAGAAGCGCAAACTCTCGAAGTCCTTTCCCTCTGTTAGGAGGCTGCTACAAGGATGATGTTCTTCATGCTGGTTCTTCAATTTCAAGACTTTAATTACTTGCTGAATTACCAAAGCTCTATTGTTCTGCATTCAGCATATACTGCAGGAGCTATTTATCAGTCCCTGATGTCCTGGGGGATGAGGGAGAAGGTATGGCTCCCTGCCGTTGGTGTAGGAAGACTGCAGTGAAGGGCTCAGTTTCTCACACACGGGTCTTCTCTGACATTGTTCTGCCAAGTACACAGGCATTCTTGGCTTTGAATGTATGGTCTGTTAGAATGGGAAGACATCTAAAGAGCTATAGTTAAGTGAACATCTATGTTAAAGTGGTAGGCTGCAACTACACATGTTGGACAGTTTTCTAAGTGCAAGTAGACATTTCCTTATAATAACACAAATTGGATTTGACTCATTTCTTTCTGTCAATAAACAGTAGCAAAAAAGAAATTGTAGTGACCCAGACAATGAAAACACACATGTAAGAATACACATTTTGAAAACATTTTAAATGCAGAAGAGTTATGTGAAATACAACTCACGTTAAATTAAACAATTGTTTCTGAATTCTGAAATCCTTTCCATAGCTGTTTTTTTTTTATATATATATATATTCAGTCAGAGAAACATTCTAAAGATCCAACGCTAATCATTCATGATGGGGAATAGTCACTATGCTAGGCAAAACCAGATAGCTGTGTGTTTTAATAGCTGAATTTCCAGACCAAAAAAGTAGATTATTCTCTGCAGATCAAGACTGACATGAAGCTCTACAAATGCCATAGATTTTACTGGTAAAAAAGCCTGGCACAAGAATCTCTGCATCACCACTGAATTTCATTCATTATTCTGTTACTTACAAATAGCAGTAATATATACAGGGTTCTCACTTATTCATTAATTACACTGCACATTGCATATTGTGTGTTGAGACACATCACTGTACAGCAGTTGATGGGAAACAGAACAACTGAAAATGAAAGGCTACCCAAATCCATGAAATGCCAGTGGCAACTTAATCAATGAGCTTGACACACAAAGTACAGACACCATATGAAGATGTGGTTTAGGTGGGTTCACAACTTTATGAACTTAATTCATCTAAGGGTTAGCAAGCAATAACTTGAACAGTGCAAATCATCAAACCTCTCCATTAGAGGCTGTCATCAGCCCATGACATATCCACGACTGGCCTCATCCAGCACAAAGCTGTTTTGCTCTCACTTCGTGTCATGGTTCAAGGGAAAAAGAGTACCCTCTTCATTACATGGAAAAGCAACAGCTATTTGAAAGTGCTCCTTTTCCCTAAATCCAGCATGAGGTGATCAAGGCGTAACAAGTGAGCCAATGCACTAGACAGCTGCTATTACATCGAATTATCCATTCACCCACCTGCCTCCCACCAACCCCTCAGCTTTCCAGATGGGTAAAAAAGCCATATCCATCTACTTCCTGGTTGAGAGAAATACCACTTTTTCTTCATTCAGTTCTGAAGACTAATGCAGTACCTGGACTATCAGAAGGGCTTACATGCTCTTCTTTTTGCTATGTAGATCGTTACTGCCCTCTCTCTCGCACCTCTAACCTTGTCTCCCACTGCCTCTTTCTTCAGTCGAAGAAAACACTTCTGATGTAGAAATTTTCACTCCAGTCATTAATACTTCTTCCAGCGTTTTCTTAAAATACTCAGTTTCCTGCCTCAGAATATTCATGCTTTCTGTTAACAAGAGAAGATGCAGACCTGCCTAGGATAAAGGTGGAAGCCAATGAACTTTTCCAAGCTTTCCATTACTAAGCCTTTCCTCACATCTCAGTTCTGTGCTAATAGGGACAGATAGTATTTCCGAACGCAGCAGTGGTATCTGAGGCAAAATATAAACCTCTCCAAAGACCCTATTTACTTCTGTAACAGGGAAATATAAACGCCAGGGCTAGTTTTAAGTATACAAAAATACAGTTGACTGAACTGCTAATAGCTATTTTTTGGCAGGAAGAATGGGAATTGCAAAAATGCTTTTCTGCAGCTATGAAGGTAGATGGCTACCCTTGTTCCTGTTGCTGAGCACTCTCAGGGAATTCCTCCTGGAACTGACTGCTAGTTTGATCAAGTGAATGAACATCTTGCATATCTGCAACCACATCATTATACTGAGAGAAACCAAGTTGATCCACCATTGAACTCGGTTCAATGTTATACCATTATATTTACTCATGACCCTTTAATGTATGCACTTTATTACATTTCATAAGTCTTAACAGAAATGTTGAGTCATTCTTAAACATGCTACTTCTGTAAACCACACAGAAGCTTCTTCAAAGGACTGTGTTAACTTCTTGCAATCATTATATTACAATTAATTATGACACTTCTGTGGTACAACTTTTTTTCCTTGACTGTCACAGCTGAACTGGCTAAATAGACATTCTTTCAAACTTTATAATGTGTTCATTTTAAAGACTAATCCAGCGCTAGTTACTCATGAATGTGAGTACAGCAGCACCAATGAAAATGTGAAACTGAAAATTTTTACAAAATGGCAGCAAAAACCTCAAGTGCTCCAACTGCCATTTCAGCTTTTGGCAAGTCTTTAAGTTACTGTTGATCTTTCAGATCTTACAGGCCTTTGAAAAATATGACAAAATCTTTAGCATTTAGACTATTTGAACTGTCTTCTATTGAATATGTTTATTTAGACCATTCAAACTGTCCTCTGTTGAATGCCTTTATCACTGACAAACTTGAGGAAACTGTCCAATAAATGTTATATGAAAAGAAGAGAAGCAAAAGGAACAGGTCATTGCCAAGTGAATAGTCATTCCTTTTGAATATAAGAAGACAATTTCCTACAGGACAGTAAGGCTGAGGGTACTGCCACAGTCAGTAGGTGTTGACTGTCCATCAAAGCTCATTTTCAAGGACAGAATAAATTAAATGCTGTATTGGAGTTTATTGATCCAACTTTGATCTGTGCCTTGCTTTGAGGGGGAGGGGGGAGAGAGAGATGGTGTGCAATGGATGACTTTCACAGGTGCATTTTGACCTAAGTAATTCTATAAGTTTCTGAAAGACTGCAGAGAGTAAGATAAAAGGAATGAGGAAGGAAAAGCAGGCTATGAAAGGAGGAGTTAGTTTGGGTAACAAGCTTTTCCATCAGAATGAATAGCTAGTTGGTAGGTGATAAGTATGTTCAAGGGGAAAGAATAAAGAGAAAATAGCTTGACATCAGTGATCTCAAAGGTGTACCTAACAGTTGCCTCAGTTACTGGAGTCTCAGTTTCAACCTTGCTCCTCCCCCTAAATTTCTTTCTCTCCTGAGTTCTCAGTGTCTTCAGGGAATTTTTCTCTCATTGAGATGATTACTGTTGTTTGCAGTCTTCTCTCAACAGTTTCAGGATGACATGAACTATTTAATAGCTTGAGTGTTATTCAAATGAGTTCCTGACATGACACTCAAGTCCTCACATGATTATCTAGGTTAAGGTTAGTGATTCAGCTCTAAAATCAGCAATACAGAGTCTGTTCTTCAAACTGCTTGAGGATGTGATTTTACCTTTCTCCAAGTCAGGTTTTTTTCTGTCTCGTATGTGATACCTTGACTTTCCTCAGTTGTTATTTTTCTCATTTTGATCTCTGCAATCCTGTGCTGAGTATAGCTGCACGTTTGTGAAAAAGCCTTTGGTGAAGCTGAATTATTCAAAGGTGGCATGTCCCTTTTTCCTTTGCTCTCTCACAGCTACATGTAAAATTTCTGAACCACAGAGAAGAAAGGATACTAAACACATGTATACTGGAAAGCTACTACGCAATGTATTATTGCTGGTAAAGCTTACAAATAGTTTTTTTTGTTACCTAGGTATTTAACGTTCAAATTTACTTGAAATCTTGTCATCTGAGAAAAGGCTCTAACTATTTGTGGAGTGTGATAATTAATGGCCACTGGAATAAATTGCTGGCTCCAGTAATCTATGGTCATTGAAATCTGAACCATACGCAGTAAGTCACAAGACAAGTGTGTATGTTGCATTCAGCTTTTTTATTCCACAGAATAGAAATGGATCTGTAAAGTGAACAAAAATTGGTTTACCCTGTAATAATGCAAAAATACAGCATATGAAGTTCATGAGTTGCTTTATATATATATTTTAAATAATCTTCAGATGATCTCTTGAATATTTATTTAGTCTCGCTTAAAGTTATTACCTGTAGTATTCTCAGAAAGAACAAGTGCCTGAGTCAGAGAAAAGAATGCTCCACATGATTCACTGTTTCGATTTTCTTTTTTCAGTCAGTGGGCTCCACACACTGAGATACATTCATATCAGCCTAAAAAGCTTTCTTCCCTTTTAAAAAATATGTTTGCATAAATTATTTATACACCACTGACATTACACCATAACTGATTTTCCTCTTGTTCAGCTGTATAACAATGTATATTTTAAGGATTACAGGCAATCAAAGTTTGGGGTCCAATCCATCCCCATATTTATGGAATTTTCATATCTTCAGTGAAAAGCTAGTTTTACATCAAGTTGAGCTATTGAGTCAAACTGTCAGGATGACTTTTCAAAGGAAGGAAAAAGAAAGAATAGCTTTAAAGCAAGTAATTTCTATGTCATGAGTTCTCATTAACTAAAGGTTTTTCTACCAAGTGTACTGTACAGTACTGCAGTGTAGAACACTGCAGCTATTAAAACTTACCTTAATTGATGAATTTCAAGATAATTTAAAGCTAAAGCTATATGGGCTGAATGGGATTGTCACCTAGGCAGTTCCTTTAAAATTATTTCTTGAACTAATGCTCAGTCAGGCAAGAACTGTCTTCCTCAAAATTTTTAATTTAGAAGAAACTCAATTATTTATTACTTTTGCACCAAACTGTACTTATTTAATTATTTTTAATTCAAATATTTGCCTATTTCAGAATAACAATTTCAATCTTATGGATCAAATCCTGCATTCTTCTTTCAAAACTTTCCCTGAAGGAACTAGGCGGTATCTGATTTAGCTGGCAATTCATCTCTATCTGAAAAGATCTGACTTGGAGGTATCAAAGGAGGTATTCTTTTTGCCTAATCCAATGGTCTAAATTCCCTAGGCAGTCAGAGGAGAAGCCCAGAAAATTTACAATTGTAGATTTAAGATTCAAGTACTATTCTGTTATCTCCAGAGATAAGCCCAGCCCACTAAAGTCAGGGGCCAGCTTACTCAAGTGTGAGTACAGTTAACAGTATGTTCCATCCTCTTGAAATCAAACATGTTTGATCCCAGCCTGACCTACGGAGCTGGATGCTCTGAGTTCTGGCCTACAGTTGTAGACCAAACGGGCATCTTCTATTATTCTTAAGTACCTAAATACAAGTCCATGGAAATCTGCATTAGGAGTCACTCTCTCCTTCTTTCCTGTTGAAACTAAAGCAATATGCAACCTAAAATACAAGAATCATAGGACCAGACACAGTGTGCCACAAGCTGGCCTGCATCTAATTATAGTGGTAAAAGTAATCACCAAGTGAACACATAATGTTCTTATCTTCAATTCTTCTAAAGGTTATATGTTTCACAATATGAAATACAAAACAAAAACAGACCTGGGAGAAGTGTTTTCTCAGAATAGGGATGTATCAATCCAATCTAGGTATACATGTGATTAACAGCCCTGAAAACTGGGCAAAGGACAATATCTTGGATTTTGAAGTTGTCAGTAGTATTTAGGTAGATTTCATGACAGCTAATCTCAATACAATCAGAAGGATGGGACTGTAACTCAAGATCATATATTCATAATAATATCCCAGATTTTTTTTGTTAAAAAATAACAAAGCAAATGTTCTATCTTCTGTGTTACGGGCAATGAAAAAATGTACGCATGCTGCCCAAAGGGAACCTAATGGAAGAATGGAGATAAGGGTAATAGAAAGGATTAGAGAGTAATATCATATTATTAGTTGATTAGAAAGTCAAAAGAACAGGGGAACAGATTTAGATTTCAGGTCACAGAGAAGGAAATTAGTAAGGGGAGTAATTGCTGACCTTCATTCATAAGTAATGTCCCTTTTTCTGAGGAAGAAAACTCCAGACATGCAGCAGTACTTGTAATAAGAAGCATATTAATGCCATTATTTTCTGCACCTGATGGTCAGCATGTACCAATAAAGCATGAACGACCAAGCGAGACTACTATTGAGGATCTAATTTAATACATATATGGTTGTGAATCACTGAGTTTATGATCAATCTCACAAGTAGGATAAAATTTAGAAAAAATATTTTGGTAAGTGGAACAGAAAATTAATTTAGTCTATCACTGCAAGAAGGATTAATGTTCATTATGTGTAATAGGGAAAAAAATAGAGAAAAATGCAGATCTAATGACATAATAATACTACAGGCAACTCTGTAAATGGGTAATTTTGTATTTGAACCAGTTAAAAACATAATACATGTAGTGATGGACTTGGCAGTCTTAGGGTAACAGTTGGATTCGATCTTAAAGGTCTTTTCCAACCTAGCTGATTCTATGATGCAGTCAACCCTCAATTAGGAATCTGGTTAATGTTGCATGTTAAGACCTGTTTTTTTCCATGTGATTTAAAGAAGGAACTTATCTAGTTGACATGATCTAGCTTATGTTGACACAAATACTTATGCATTACTTCCTTTATTCACTCTGAAACCGTGGCAACAAAAGTAAGTCTTGAGCCTGACTGTCTAATTCAGTAGGAGTAAGAAAAACTGTGCTTGATACTTCTTGGGTTTAATGCCGTCAGTAGCAATTACATCTCTTTGACTGGAAAGAGGCTATTGATAATAAAGAAAGGTGCCACAAGACTGTGGAGGAGGGGGTGCTGCTATGCAAAGCTCTGAGGCTGCTTGGGACTTCTAGAAAGCATCTACAATAATTACCTAAGGAGAAACATTACTAACTAAAAAAGCACATACCTGTGATTATCTACACTGACATACTGACAGCACCAACACTGTTACTGTTTCGGTTCAGCCCAGATAATGGTCTGCCTTGTGTTAGCAGACATTCTTATTGCATAGTGTAGTTCATGCTTTGCAGAGTAAGAGATTTACCTATATGAATATGAACACTGCCATGCCAGTCAGCCTTCGGGTCAGAGAACAGCTCCTGCCCTACTTGGTGGTACCGATACAGCCTAAAAAGGAGCTTGCCCTCACAGATCATGAAACAAGAGCTCCAAGAAATGCTGAAAAGATGAACAAGTAGGCAGCACGATGCATGGCTAATATAGTGTCCCCTACATCTAGTATTACGACTTTTGCAACTTTGGTCTTGAGATACAGCAAAGCCTGGGTAAACTACCTAATGCTTCAGTAGTTATCTTTAAGTTGGGCAAAGTGCTGAATTCATCTATATGCAATATAAAAGGCATCAGCCTCTGTCATGCTATAAAAAGATATCAAAAGAAACACAGAGAGCCACAAAGATCTAATGAAAAATATTAGCCCATGTTTTCAGGATAATTTTGCAGAGCCATGAACTATTCAGCGTCTCTGATCACATGATCACATGAAAGTTGAGTTGACACACACTATGGTGAACAGCAGCTTTGTTTCTTCTACTAGAAGCATCCATCTTTGTTTCTTTTACTGAGCACCCATTTAGATTGAAATTGGTGTCAAGGAGAAATTTGAAATCAAAAGATGACATTAGAATAAAAAAAAATCACCTTTCAATGAAGAAATCTGAACAATTATGTCACTGTTTACACCTTTAGTTTTTTAGTTTCTTGAAACACTAGAAATTGGTCAATTTAAAAAGAAAATGTTTCATGAAACAAAAATTTTTAAATCATTAAGATCTAAATATGTATCTTCTATCTTTACTATAGACTTCTTTTAAATTTGGAGGGGATTTAAAAACACTGTTTTAAGCAATAAAATAGATCAAATTATTATTATTTATGTAGGTTTATCAAAATTTAAGTACTTCAATGCAATCACATAGAAATAGGCATTCTTTAGTTTTGTGTATTTGAAGATAAACTAAAAAACCTCAAGTAGCTATTGTTCTGAAGCCGCTTCTGTAAATCAATCTTATAACTTAATTTGAGGAAAAATCCAATGAACCAATGAATTTTAACATCAGAGGATCAGATGGATTTCTTTCCCTCCTGCTTAAGCATTTTCAGTAGTAAACATCTGAACTTCTGCTCCATATTAATTAGCTTCTTTTGTAGCCCCCTGAGTAGCTTTGTACTGACAGTAATCTGCAAAATTTTCCTTATTCCCTTATCATTTATGTCAGACATTTATTTTTATATAAAATTGTTTTCAGGTAAAGGTTTTTTAAGATGGTTCTAGCATTATTCTCAATGTCTGTAGACTGCTAAGATACTTTTGTGTCACTGAATTTCCTTTCTTCTTTAAACTTCCTTCTGTAAAGTATTATCTACAACACTCTCCTTTAACACTCTCTCTCTTGGTACAACTAATGGGAGCCATCAATAATGTAGCTGTGATATGACAAATTAAGTCATAACTGAAGAACTCTCAATAAGACAGCAACCTGCTCTTCTCTTATTATGATGTCACTTGGCCTGTTAGTCCCATTTTAATAGGTATTCTTTTGCATTCTTGAATAAGAAGAGATGTCTTTTTTATTATTAATATGTTTTATTAAGCAATAACAATGTACTGAGCACTTTACAAGGCTAAAAATAAAGTTCTCACTAAATTTTGCATCTAGAGAATTTGGTAGATCCTAGCTGAAAAAAAAAACCCAACAACTCAGAAAACTAATTTCAGAAAACAGGGAAGTGAGAACTTGTAGAATAACAAATTATTTTTTGTAGATGTCCAAAGAACATTCAAACAGCAATGACCCCACATAGACACTATAGAAGTCTAGATATTTCATTCACTATCAAAACACATGAGTAAGACTCAGCATCCTTTGGTCCTTGCCCTGTATCACTAAAGATAACATTCATATCACCTACTATTAAATGGTTACTCTATAGATAGCTCCATCTCAACTTCACAGCTTAGTCTTTTACAATCAAGAAAGAAACAGGGCATTCTAAAGTGCAACTCAACTGCTTTACATGCCTGTTTTGGAAGATTGGCACTTCAGAATTAAAGGTTGGACTAAATGACCTTTCAAAGTCCCTTCTAATCTGGGCGGTTCTATAGTTCCATAAAATTATTCTTCTTCTGTAACACATTGACAGTAAAAGGGGCCCAAAAGATCAAGTCAGATCTTTGAACTTAAAGCATTCTGTATACCTAAGTACTATCTGACAGACAAATTCTTTCACTTACTTTCTTTTGTACATTCCTTCTAATATTTTTAAGTAGCACTGCCATAGAAAGCCCAGAGTAATATGAAAAAAAAAAAAAAACCAATACCTTAATTTTTGGAAAATTTTGATGATAAGCCATTACTGTTCTCATGAAAGCCATTATTTGCTACAAATATAGTTCCTTTAGTTTCGAGAGGTTTCTGAGAAGGAGGGCTGCGGAATTTTATTTGGTGTCTTTTGTTTGTTTGGGTTTTTTTTTAAGCCTTGGAAATCTATTTCCATCTTTGATACATTTACGTATTTCCTGTGCTTACATGAGGATGGATATGGCATACAACCTAAAATCAACCACACAGCTGCTTGATCATTCCTTCCCCCACCCTGCTGCAGAGGGATGGGGTATAGATTCAGAAAAGCAAAAGTGAGAAGACTTATTTGTCAAGACACTTTAATAGATGAAGTAAAAAGGGAAAGAAAAAAAAAATGAAAGAAAACAAAGTAAGTGATGCAAGGGCAAGCACTCACTACCTCCCACAAATAGACTGATGTCCAGCCTCTGAGCAATGGCTGCCTCCATAAATGTAGGAAACAAGAAAGCCTTGATGCTGCGCAAACACTGCTCAGGAACAGCCAAAGCACTGGTGTGTCACCAATACTGTTTCAGTAAGAAATCCAAAGTGCAGCAGCGTAAGGGCTACTATGAAGAAAATTAACTCCATTCCAGCCAGACCGAGTACAATACCCAGTTATAATCATTAGCAATGAGATGATTACTGACCTACCTAGCCATGCTTGTAATTTGTTCCCAGCAAAAACATGTGTTTGCATGAACTTAAGTTTAAGAATATCAATAATTTAGAGGGAAAAAAAAATTGTTATAATTATCCTAATACCAGCCATTACAAAGCAGAATACTGATTACCCTTACAGAAATCTAAACACATTAAGATACAGAAATGCATCTGAAAGATTGAAATATTTTTAATCCTGAGGCATAGTATTATGCAGAAACTACAAGACAGTATTTAAGACAATTTCTTACTTGATTTTCAGATTAAACTGTATGTATTTAAAAAAATTTGCTTTTCATAATCTTCATATTATTCAAAAGTTTTTCATTAATTTGAAAGGCATATCGATTTACACTAGTATGAAATATATAACAGGAATATCGACTTATACTGTTACGAAATATTTCTCTTCTTTGCATGTGTGGAGAAAGAAAGTAGCATTTTACAAATGGGACAGCTTAAAGATTTTGCAGCTCATACCTAGCTTGACCTTTGCCTGAAGTTTTTTGCAGAGAAAAGAACAATGATGCTATGTAAATACTCAGAGCTCTTGGTGGTCTGTTACACCATTTTCTTTGAAAGGAGTCCGAGAGCCTGCCACATAACATGACCATCCAAAAGCAACAGAATTTTATTGGTATGATGTAACTTCTTCCCATTTGAGTTCTGTAAGCAGTTATATGTCCACAGAAAAAATTAGTAACAGCAAAGATAACAGAATAATAGAATCACAGAATGGTTGGGTTGGAATGGACCTTTAAATGTCAGCAAGTTCAACCCCATCTCCAGTAAGTGGGTACATCTTTAACTTGACCCGGTTGCTCAGAGCCCTGTCCAACCTGACCTTGAAAGTTTTCAGGGAACATGCAGGCTTAAAATATAAATAATGAAGCTACAAATACATATACATCATAATTAAATATGATGTACTATAGATTTGTTCTGTCATTAATGTTGCTTATACATAGTATCCAAACTGCTGAGAATTCAAACCATAGGTCTTAATTTCTAAATTAAGTCAGATTTTTTTTCCTTGACAGCCACAACCAGCCATGTAACACTTATTTGTGAGGCATTACTGACACATTTATTGTACCTCATGGATTCTTGAAGCCCTATGTGCTTGTCATGGTGGCCTGACAATGCTGTCACACTGCTACAAAATGACACTAAAAAGCTAAATCAAATAAACCTAACTCTGGCTATTCAGGTGTGCCTCTCAAACAGACAAAAGCAATCTTATCCATTAAATTGTATTGATAAAACACAGTAAGACATTTTGCTTTTAACTCTTACTTCAAATGACTGTATTACCGGTGAAATAAAAGACCCACAGTGGCTCATATTTTGCCAGTGGATTCAATGTTTCAAAACTGGGCATGCCTTTTCTGTGCCTGCAGGTCACAAAGATGCGGACAGCTGATCTGCAATTGACCTGGTTTTGGACTAATGTACAGGCTTTGATACAGAATCCAATTTACTTTCCTTAGCCTATTCTGAGGTGTAAAACAATTTTTTCAGGCTTAAAATTTCTTCTCAAGGTTACAGTGTCATGCTTGAGTGACAATGGATGGGGAATACCTGAATTGGTCTATCTTAAAAGCTCCTTCAATGATGAAGAACAGACTTTGTCACAACAAGGTGACTTTGCTAATCTTCATTTTAAAGAAAATAAAAGCATCAGGAATTAATTTTTTCTTTCCTAGTTTAAACTATCTGGGCTCTGATGCCTTCGTCAAAATAATTTTTACGTCCATCCATTATATCTTCAATAAATTAAACCTGCATGTACTGAAATGAATTATTAGCAGTCTAGAAAAAGAGCTTTGTTAGGAAGTTAGACAGATAAAGCTGTCAGCTTGGTCAACAAGACCAAATAGAATGTGTCTCCTATCGTCTATAACAGAAGCAAACTGAAAGTAAAATGAAAGAGAAATCTTTCTATGCATCATTTGTTTAATTGGGGTTATTATACAAACATGAGTGAAATTAGCCAAGCAATGACAGATCTTCACTGTGAGACATATGTCTTCACAGTGTATTTATACTAAAAGAAAACAAACAAAAAAAAGGTACAGTGCAGCTGTTAATAGTAAGGCAAAAGATCATAGAATCCTAGAATGGTATGGGTTGGAAAGGACGTTAAGACCAAGTTCCAAACCCTGCCATGGGCAGGGATGCCTCACACTAGACTGTGTCACCCAAGGCTGTGTCCAACCTGGCTTTGAACACTGCCAGTGTTGAAGCATTCACAACATCCTTGGGCAACCCACTCCACTGCCTCAACACCCTCACAGTAAAGAACTTCTTCCTTAGATCTAACCTGAACTTCCCATCTTGGATTAAACCCATTACCCCTTGTCCTATCGCTACAGTCCCTGAGGGAGAGTCCCTGTCGAGCATCCTTGTAGGTCCTCTGCAGATATTGGAAGGCTGCTATGAGATAAATATGAGCAATTAAAGTAAGCCTTTGTTTTTCCATGTTGAAAACTTTGGTTAGAGTAAAGCCAATAATTTTCTACTTTTTAAATGGAGACTATTTCACTGTGCACAGCTGTACCTCTTAGTCTTGAAATAGACTTTCTGTTATCTCATAGGATGTGAAAAGAGCATTAATTCTTACTATTTCCAGCTGGACCAAAAGTGTAATGGACTATACTGTTTTCATGGGTTACACTGACACAAGCGTCAGCATTTTCACTCCTGTTTCAGTAGTCATATCTCAGTTAAAACTACTACATCAATGTAAAAAGGCTTTCCAATTTTCAGGACTTTGGCCGACAGGTCTGCTGGGACACCATTGAACACTAACCTCTAAACTCCACACCGCCAGCCAACGGTGATGAACAGATGTAAGGGTGCACAACACAATGAAAGAAAAAGAGTCCAAGGGGTAAAGCTGTAGCCATGTGGTGCTGCAGGTAAGCTGGTAGGTAAGGAGCCTTCAGTAGTTTTATCATGTAAATCCTTCTGAGTTTGCTAAACTACTTTTAATTCACTACAGTTTTATCACCAGGCCAGCACTAACAGGACACAAAAATGTATTAAGGCATCTAACACGTCCGCTCCAATTCCTGTCTTCCTGAATTGTTATTTTTCAGCTTTCAAATTTTAATTGGACCTCTAAATTTCTGAAAATTTAGCAATATCAATTATTGAATATTAGGGCAGGGAAAACGGGCATAATGGTGTCAGAGATATATATATATATATTTAGATATGTATATAGAGATACATAGAGATGGAGTGTATTATCTAGGACAATTAAGAAACTTCTATTTTAACTGCGGCTAACAGGTCTAAACATCAATATTCCATAAAGATGCATTGCTACAACACTGCTTCAGTGGACCCTCCCAGGACTACCCCCTGCTATTCAAAATACCTCTTGATACCATATGTTTGTACAGAGGCCACAGAACCCTAAACCACTCAGGGAGCTGGTATAATCTCATACATTCAAAAAGTGCAGCAGCTATGGCCATCAGAATTTCAGTATTATGAGGTTCCAGAACAATCTGTTCAGAGATGACAATGGTTCAGGAAAAAGCTTCAAATCACATTCATACAAAGGCAGAAATACTAACTGGTACTGTCACAATTCAGTAATAAATACTGGAGTACAAATACCTGGAAATAGGATGGAGAAAGTAAAGGAATCCAGGACAGTAGAAAGATGAACACTACACTTTGAAGCACTGCAATAAATTTATCATTACCATCTTCAACCTCAGACTATATTATTTTGAATGTTTTTTGTTATGTCTCTGTTACTAGGGAGTTTACCCAATTTGAACCTCTGACATTCTCATCTCTGAAAACTGATGGAGAATTTTTGCATCCATTAACCTTAATATGCTTTTATCAGTCTCAGAATTAAAACAAATATACAAAAAGGCAGCTACATCCTGACGGGTGGGAGGTTCATCTGCAAATAACAAAGCTGCTGCAACAAGAACAAAAGGTGACAGTAAAAAACAGTTGATGAAATAGCTAGTGAAAGCAGACATGAGTAGGAAGGACTGAGACCGGAATAAAATAATCAGTTATCAATGGCCAAGTGCATTTGATATGTGAAAAGAAGAAAAAGAAGAGGGATCTTCCTTCCCCACCCTTCTCCCTCACCCCCCCATATACAGAGCATACTTTCATATCTGAATTACTGATTTCATTTTAGGGAGAAAAAATTATTGCAAAAAAAAAAAATCACGTGAGAAAAAAACTATAGAACATCTATTTTTCACATATCCTGCTTTTTACAGGATAGTCTTCAAAAGGTAAAGATCCACAATGGGGAATAGACTATTTTTAAAACTGTAAGCAAAGCTGTAAGAAAAAATCTGGTTATTTCTTGCTTCATGTGGTATGCTGAGTCATGAAATTCTGAGTAATATTTTTGCCATGTTTTTTGCAGCCATGGTTACAGATGATAGTTGGAGCCCAAAGTAAAAGAATTCTGTTGAGTTAAGAATCACAGCAGGTAAACTGTCATTAATAATTAATTTCTAAAAGGTTTTAAAAATAATTAAAATTAAAATTGACATTGACATTGCAAACACACAACAGACCAATAAAACACTTACAGACCCTCTATGGGTCTATTAAACGACTTGATAAGTCTTCATTAGGTGCCTCCATACTGTGAAGTTAGCCTTTACACTTCTGCAGTGGAGATTTAATGCTGCTATCACTCATACTACATGGATTCTTGTTTGTTTGCTCATTCTGACCTAGGACAAATATTTCCTTTAAGGAAGTCTGAGTGACAACAGTCCATGCCAGAATCCTGACTGACATAATATATATGGATACAAGCTAAAATGTCTAACTTGGTCCAAGCACCCTTCCAGTCATTGACAACTAATACATTTCAGTCCTACTGTGGCTGGCTTTGAAATTTCATTTTATTGTAGTACCTCTCTGTCAGCTGAGTAAGATAGAGATGAAGAATGAACATGATGGGAAGGAAAGGGGCAGTAAAGGCTGGTTTACAGTTAATAGGCCCCTGTTGTGGTTGCTATCTGTGGGTATCAGGCTTATTGTAACAGATGTAAATCCTACTTTAAAAAGTAATAATCATTTACACTTCATTTTTCACTGAGGGAACATTTAGAGATTCTAATTTCATGAGCTGTTTAAGACATAAATTCTAGAAATGCACAGATGAGCCAACTGTGAGTTAAAGGAATAACTTAGATACATGAATTATCAAAACTCTCACGATGTGTGATACATCAAAATGAATGTAAGATGCCTTATTCTCATAACCATTTCTCACTAAAACACCAATTATCACACCCCCAACTCCTTTAAGATCTTGGTTCTGATCTTCATTTTCCTAAATCTTGGACTGAAATTGTGAAAAGTACACTATAGAAAGTATATTTTGTGTGCTTTGAGATTTTAGTATTTCATTACCAGTTTTGTCGCTCAGAAAAGTGTGCTTTCCTTCCTTTATATTGTATCCACCTGGCCATGTATGTTTGAGCCAAAAAAAGACTTCTAAGAAATAACCTCAAAAAGTAATTTCATAAATGTTCTCTTTGGCAGAATTGCATTACAGGGCCTCCATTAAAATTATAAACCAATTCTAAGACTCCTGGTTATTTTTTTTCTTATAAATAATGTAAATACCTTTACAGTTTTACAGTGGACTCACACTATTATTTTTAAACTTAAAAATAATTTGGAGGTAAAAATACTAAAAGCCACTTAATGGCTTTAATCATTCACTACAAGTACATTTACTTACTCTGTGTTCGTAAGAAATCTTTATTCACATCAAAAAAGAAAGATGACATGCCTCAAAGTTTGAGGCTTTGAGGTTTCTAAGGTCCAAGAAGAAGCAATATCACATATAGCTGAATCAAAAGACAACATGCACAGGTTTTCTACCACACCCTTCCAATCAATGGAAGTTACTCGCACATTGCCAATAAAGGCTCTCTGAAGGAGTTCTATAATTTTAACTGGACCCTAAAATATAAAATTCTAATCCTCACACCACAGTACAGGGTAAAATAATGACAGTTGACTTCAGAGAGCCCTTTTAGTCTTTTATGTATTTCATCATTTAGGATTATCCAATTAAGCTCTCCAGTAGATGAAATAAATCTTTATGTTGACCCTGTCTTGAGACACACAGATAGATCTAATGAAAGGCTCGCATGTCTGAAACTGCAAAATCAATCAAACGCTGAAACTGTGAAGTGGGTTTGAGTTCTAGAGCTACCTGCCAAGCATCGCCACAAGACATAGGGGAGACCTAACAGCTTCAGAAGACTTTATCTGAAAAAAACCCCACATTGTGGGGAAGACTCTTCTCCACCAGCCAGTAAAAAATGTTAACTGCAAGTGTTTCTGATCTCCTGGTTGTTCTCCTCTTCACTCAGGTGCCTGACCTAGTAACGAAGACAGGTACCTCTCTCCACTCAGGAGTCAATCCGTTCCATTGACTTTCCACCAAGTGATCCTACTGTTTTGGGCATAGGAGAGCATTCTTTTGTTTTCTTTTTCTGTTAAAGCTGAAGCAACATGGTGAAAGGAATATGAGATTTGTGGAAATAGAAAGGGAGACAAGGGAACAAAGTCTGTAACCTCATGCAGTATCACAAAATCTGTCATATATGTGCCATTGCTCTGAAAGAAACTAGAAGAGAGTGCATGAAGTTACTACAAAGAACAAAAGACAATCTAAGCACATATTCCTATGTAACTGGCACATGTCTCTGCCTGCTCTTGGCTTTGATTAGAACAATTTCAATTATCAGTGTGTAAATGGAAAAAAAGTAGGATTTCCTAAAGGAATACTCCCTAGTCACCAAAAGCAGCAGAAGTAAAATGATCTGTGGATATATTCAAATACATCCTGAACCATGAAGCCCTGAAGTCTTTGTCCTGTCCTCCTTCCAGTAATGCCACAGCTACTCTGAAGGCAGCCTTGTTTCCCAATGTTTAGGAAAACCTGTAGCACACCAAGTTCCATGCTGCAATGACCAGTGCTCCTCTGGGATGTGTCTTCAGTCCGACCTGAAGCTCTTCTTGGCCTTGGAGCCCTTTAATCACTAATTTTTATTCTTTTGTTCCAGCATGGGTATAGCTAATTCTGCTATGTCTCCAAATCTACTTGCAATAGGAAACCTGCTGAAGATGAATCTTAAGAGGGGTCCCATCCTGTTGGGAGGCCAAGAAGCAGCAGCAATTTTCTGCCCATCCTATGGACCCCAATGAAATTTGAGTAGGATGAGAATGCCTGATGACGATGTTTGGCCAGGAAGCAGAGCACAGCTGCAGACCAACTGCTGGGGAATTTTAATACCAACCAGAAAGACAGATAATGAGTTTTAAGCACTTCCCAGGTCAGGCAGATGCTGTAAAAGGTATGTCTGGACTGCCTAGATACAGCCTTAAACCTAGAGTAACTGGCTCATAACATGAAAGCTAATTCTCTGTGATGTCTCAGTGTGCCATTTATGCTATGTCACCAGGGAACTCAGAAGTGCTAGCACTTGTCTACCTGATATGAATTTTCCTTTGATAGTTACCAGATTGCCTATTAGTTAAAGCAGTATAAATGTAGTACACACAGTTTATATACCACCTGCATAGTCACAGTTCTGCCATGAACTGGGAAATGATAAAACTTTTACAAACATTGATTTTATGGCAGACTGCCTCTGGGGAAAATCACATCTTTTGTTAAAGCAATAGCCTTCTGCCAAATGGAAATCATGTTGCTGAAAATCCCCTTCTGCATTGTCCATTTAATCTCAGTTTGTATTTTTTTTATTTTTTATTTTACCTTTCATGCTCATGTTGTGAGCATCAAAAGATAATGCTGGCAGACAGGTGGCAATGAGGTATATAGAAAACAAGAAACAGAAAACACATTTTTTTCCTATTTGATGTGTCTTCCCTATATGGGGCCCAACGTAAACAATCAGTCATAAAAAAATAAAGTTATGATTATCTAATGCAAGCTACTGCAATGTTTGGTTTTATTATCTGATAGGATTTTGATTTATAAACTACTCTTTTGAGGATATGTGTGAAAAAAAGGCAAAATTATCTGATAATGTCTTTATGCAACGCTGATCAGTAGCTCTAAAATTACAATCAACAACTAATGTGTAGAATAAAAACTTATCTGTCTGTACCTTTTAGTGCAACTGTATGAGAAAAAGCATAAAAAAAGGTGGATGCAAGTTTTCCTAATGCTAAATTCCTTTCCTTATGTTCAATTGCAAAAGTACCTTCTGTTGCTTCTTCTCCTGAAGACAGAAGCCATTTACAGATAGAATACGGACAAAAGGAACTGCCAAATTTCTGTTGTATGAGATCAACTGATTGTAAAAATGTGATTACTGTTCTTCCATAGAAATGGCCTTGACTGAACCCCACATTGCTATGACTAAAAGCTGGGGAAAAAAGGCAGGAAAAAATGCTGCCTGGGCTAGACATGATTAGTATAGTCTGTCTTGAGGCAACGCAGTGGGAACAACCTATAGAAAGTGACCTTTTTCTTGACTCTTCCTACAATATCACCCTTAACCATTTGACGCAGAAGTGCATCAGTGTGACTATAGAAATGAAAGAAATAGGATGAACTTTTCAACATTCTGCTTCTTTTCCCTCTTCTATATTCTAAAAGGAATATACAAATGAAAATCTACATACAAAAAAAATGATATTTTATAAATGGTTCTCCAGGAGCAATTTTAATCTAACAGGTATTACACTGTTATTGGTATGCAATATTGTAATTCAGTGTGACCAATGGAAATAGTATTTAGTACTAAAGAGCCAAGAAAGCAGAAGATCCAAACTATGTGCATCTCATTTCAGATTTAATTATTCCAATAACATCTCATTTGCTTCAAGGTATTACAATTATCTTCTCATTTAAATGGACTGGTATTTTAATATGAATGCAGTTAATGAGGCAATAAGTTGAAAATGTCCATAGCATTGGGCTTTAAACTGGAACAAACTATTTTAAAAATTTATCATCACTGAAAGTTAAATGCATTTTCATTCTGCCAAATACAGAGTATACACTCAAGTGATTTATAATAATTTTTATAAATTGCTGCGGTGTTAAGTTTAAAATTGGTAATAAATGCAGGCATTAATTAAGAGTTCTTCTTCCGCATTCGGTCATTTAGAGTGTATCAGACCATGATTTAAAATATAAATGTTCATTTAATTTGAAGAAAAAGAAAGAAGAAAAGCCTGTCACAGCAAGCTTTCAGTTCTCTTCTACATGAATGAAAGAATTCTTGTCTATTTATAATTAGATGGTAAAAAACATTCCTTCAATAATGCTGTGTACAAACATTAGCATTTTCTGACTAATATCTATTGGATTATATGCCTTCAACATATATTATTTAAAAAATTATACTCCTAAAATGATTTATAATTGATTTTGAATTATAAAGTGCTCTCTGGAAACTTCAAAACAGATTATTATTTTTCTGATTTGCAATTTAAAAATCTCCCCAAAGCCTAAGGAGATGTTCCTGCATAACTATGTTATACCCCTGAAACACTCATATCCATAACCTAGGATAAGATGTTCCCTGAGAAAGTAAATTATTTTTTTTATGTCATCGACGATATTTTGTCATTATTAAATAACCTATTATAAGCACCTCAGCCTACACCAGTTATTTCTCTAAGGGTTACTTTGAGACATTGAAACTGATTGGTACCATTTGCTAAGCCATTTCTGCTGCCTGAAAAATCCTGAAACACTTGGTGTTTGCAAGTTGACAATCTCTGTTTGGCCATTAGAGACTGTCAACATTTTAAGTTTTTTAATCAGACGTAACATCACATATTCGACACACAGAGTTTAAGATGACTCAGGACTACAGCAAGAGTGCTTTGTTCCTTGAGCATCAGGGAACAGCCAGATGGTTTAAATATAATTTTTTTTTACAAAATACGGTGAGGTTACCATTAAATGATTACATTCTTTTTCTCCTATTACACTTATATTTTAACTCTTGTCCTTCCTCCAAACATTTTCCCACCTGAAATCTGTGGGTTTTTTTTCTACTGTCTTCATCACTGACATCCTTTCTCCATTCTTTATTTTCAAGCCAACAAAGTGATTACAAACCACAGAATGTTTGTCGGAATAATTTTTTTTAGTTCAGTTACCTTTAAAGTGAACTTCCGCTATATTCTTTCTGACTGCAGACATCACTATCTGGTACCACTTTATTCTCTTCTAAACTTACAGAATTTGCAAGAAAACTAATCTACGAGGAGAGGAGCATTATGGCAATCACACAGATTATTTCTTATACATCTAATATGCCAATACCACAGTAAAGTTTCCAGTTGTCTTACTCACTTGTGTGCCTCTGACCCTATCAAAACCAAAAGTTATTAAACAGTATGCAATCACTTCTGTTTCTATTGGTTATTGACCAGCTCTGGTTTGCAGTTTCCTGAAGCATTTAGATATAACAGATCCCTTTCAAATTTCTTATGTATTTGCCCTACCCTGGTTTTCCCTGCTCTAACTTGACTACCATAAAACTTGCTTTTTATTTTTTTCCAAACAGCCCGTCAAAATCTGTTGCACGCACTCATGCTAACCCTCTTGAATCTGTTACCAGCAACTGCAAATCCCAGTGGGACACACACACTGTTGCCTGATTAAGATGTCCCAGAATTACAGCTCTGTGTTCTGCAAATATAATGCTCTTCTTGCATATTCTACTCTACATGACTTATACCTGCTGTGCTAATCAGTCATGTTGCTCAATAGCTATTTTGAGTCCTTACTGCTTAGTTGGTAAAACTGAAAAATTGATTCAGTCAATATGATGCACAGTAACCTTTCTAGCAGCTTACAATTGTCCAGAAATATTCAGGTTAGGGAGTAACTATCATAAAGACACAGGGTATCATCTCATCCAAATCTCCTAGAACTGAGCTATAGCAACATATTATGTCATCACTCTGGAGGCCTTTCCCATAGTTCTCCTTAATGAACATCTGTAATTCTAAGAGATCAATTTTAACAGCAGGATAACCACTGCTAAGCTAGTAGTACCACTTCATCCCAAATGATTAAGCCAAAAGCTCCTTCTGTATTTGGGCACAGCCAGCAACAGGGGCACACTGAATCCCACTAAACAGTACAATTCCAGAAGAATCCAGCTATTCCTTCCATCAGTGTTACTCATTTCCATGTCTTCACCTGTCCAGGAGCTCAGAGGAGAATCATCATGGGTTCAGTCACATATCTTGCAGTTTCAAATGCTCCATTCTGTATTACTGGGGTCTGTTACCCTATTTTCTCACCCAGAAACTGGTCTACATTCTCCTGGCCACAAATGATGCCAAAATTTAGTCAGGCATCATAATATTGCTATACTATTGTTCTATTTCCACTTCTGGGGCAGGCATTATTTTTATCTGTCCTAACCCAATAGAATCAGCCTTCACTTTGTTCATTCTGATAAATAGGCTACCAAATCCTACTATCTTGGGAAGAAAGTTTCCCTAATTTTAGTTCTTTATTCTTTCCTCTTTATAAGTATTACCATCCTTTTCTGTTTTCTGTCTCACTGTCACAGTTTATGCCATGTGCAGGGAAGATGTTACTATGTTTTCATCCCACTGAGCCTCTCCTGCATGGATGTGGATACTCTCATAAACATACCAGAATTTTTCTTTTCCTCTGTGCTTGAGAAGAACCATCTGTAGTGACAAAATAGCAAAGCAGAAGTCATCAGTGTACTGAACATTTCATCTAGCTCTACGTGCAAAAGCCAAATGTCAGGTGCCAGATTTATGACAGGATATAAATATTCTGTCTCTGGAAAGGTCATGCAAGATTATCATCAATGTACAAAGCAGAAAGTGACAACAGTGTCCATTTCAGTACCTTCAGTTGTTTGCAGATCTATAATTTGCTGTTCAGTTGTTTCACAACAACCATAATGATTAGCCAATATGCAGTAACATTTTCTTCTGATTCTACAGTAATGATCTTTCACAGACATCAAATCACAGCTTTACCATGAAAGAGCAATTCCCTTTGGAATGGATTCCTTTTCCTCATTGTACAGAGATAATTTCTTGCACTTTACGTATGAAGCTCATGAGTTTTTTCCAGTCTCTTGCTTACAGGATTCATTTCCCATTGGAGTTCTCTAGAATTTGTTGTTAATTGCCATTTGGCTGTTACTTGCTGTAAGAAAGCTTTTTCCTTTTTCTCTTTTTTTTTTCTTTTTTTTTTCTTTATTATTCCTTTTTTTTTAATTGGATTTTCAATTTTTTTTTTAATAATTTTATGTGTTTCTAGTTAATCCTTGAGGAGTCACACTGGGTCACCTTGCTGAAGCATAACTTGATGGTGTCTTACTGTCACAGTTACTGCTTGAATTTTGTCACTGTATTGTTTTCTTGTCCAGAGTATTTAATCCTTCCATGTTCTAGGACTGTGGCCATTCTCTGATCCCTCACACTTTCCATATAAAATTTTGGTGAAATATTTCCCTGGTTTGTCTCTTTTACACCTGAGGCTATAGTAGTTCTCACTGCAACAAGGCACTTCCATTTTTCCATGCCATTTGTCTTATCAAACTTAACTTCTACAAACATGTACTCATGACTCTCATTTGTGCATACTAGGAATTAAGCTAATGCCTAGCTAAACTAGTCTTAGTTACTTGTCTTTCCAGGATTTTCATTCTTCCCTTTCTATATTTTTATATAGTAAAACTGACTTAAGATTAGATCCCACTTTCAGAGCAGATGGTGTTTCAAATGGTGTCCCCTACACCAGTTTCCTTAAAATGCCCACATTATGTGATAAGAACTATTTACAATATACAGATCTATTCCTTCATACTTGCACAGGATTGTTTTAAGAATGTACACAAGTACTTCAAGCTCTCAATTCCCAATACCAGAGCAAAGACAAACTTTGGAAAAACACACACTTCCCCCTTACAGTTATCTTCTCTGCACAGCAAGATCTATGACCTCAGGCTCCCATGTCCACTAAATCTCCATTCTGGTTTCTCTCTCTGTTGTAAAATTCAGACATCTCAGTACTTCAGACATGCCAGTTCTTCAGTGCTGCAATGAATAGTGCTGCAGTAAGCACAATTGTAAGAAACAGAGCTTTCATGTGCGTACAGCAGGCACAGCCTCCTGTTTCCAACTACATCAAAACCAACTTTAATTATGCCCATAGTCCACAGTAATATATGCCCTTCATGAAAACTATCATTTTTTCAGTTCTGCGATAGCCTTTGTTATCTTTCTCTCAGAAAAGAAAAAGAAAATAAAAAGTCAGTTACAGCTGAGAGTGCATATCAGAAACTTAGCATAAAGCACAATAGAACAGCTGTAATTGTCTCAATATCCCCAAAAGTCAATATGAAGGTTAAACTGAACACAAATTAAAGTATTTTAAGAGAGAAACATACAGCATAATCCCTATGCAATCTAAATTCTTGTACTGTAGTAACACCACAAAGAAACCATTTGGTTTCTGTTAAGATTTTCAGAGCTTGTGATTCAAATCTCATTAAACTGATATTTTGAACATACTGTCTTCTTTTCTTCTTGCTAGTTTCACACTAGAGAAAGATAATTCACACATTTCTTTACCTTGGCATGTCTAAGAACACAGACTGAAGAATGCCAATGTTTTTGTGAATGCAGATATTTAACCCTTCCACCACTGCTCTTCATTAATGTCTGGAAGAGTGCTTTTTTTAAGCAATCAGAAATGCAAGACAAAGTTTGTCAGCAGACAGGATGATGATGCTGATGCAGCAAAGTGATGTCTGTTTCTTCCCCTAACAATGTTTTCAGGCATGTAAGCCTTGTCTGGAAGCAGAGGCAAGAAGATTTAAACTAAAATTTATGATATTAACAACTATTTAAATGGTAGTTTATATGTGTCTTAAAAGCAATTTAGTAGAAACTAATCTATTTAACAAAATAATTGGTGCACACTACTCAGTGTCCACACTCCATGAATTTTGAGGCACCACTCTGGATTAGTTTTAGCATGATCCAGAAAACTGAAGGCCCAGAGTACTAGGATACACTCCTGGAGCTCATCCTCTTTTTGCTTTTATTGTATAGGAAGAGTTGGTATGAATTCTGAGCTCATTCCTTGCTGTGGATCAAGCACAGTAAGTGGAGATAACTGGGAGATCCTAGTCAAAAATTTACACCTAATCTGTGCTAAAATGACCACTTAAATGCATGCTGATTTGCCTTGCTGATCAATCTAATTAAGGTGAGCTTACAGCAACATTTCCCATCTTCACTTACACCTGTCTGTATCCCTAGTATTTCAGTTCTCTCTCTGCTGCCTCTTTTTCCCCCTCCTCCCCCCAACTCCCCTCAGCTTGTACAGTGAAAGCCATAACCTTTTCCTACAAATCTTCCCACATTTCTATCCTTAGACTGTCAAGGCTTCAGCACTGAGATTTGCTAAATGTGTGAGTGCTTATTCAACCATTCAACTAAGAAAGACGGAAACTGGCTGCCTATGCTCGCTGTCCTCTGCTTACTTAGTTTACTGATTCCTATAGTAGAAATGTGGCCAGAAACTGAGAATTTTCTTACCTGAAAGGGTAACAGGAACTCTGACAATAATAAGTCTTAGTAAGTGTATGGCCATTTTCAGGCTGTTGATTGTCACTGGCTACATCAGAGCCTTTTTTCCTAGCAGCTTCAAATTAGAGGGCAGAAATGGATTACATCATTTACTTCCTACACATCACGTTTTTTTGGTTTTTTTTTTTTTTTCCCTTCTTTTTCTTCCTGAATGGGTACAAAGATTTTATTTTGCCTTGTGGAGTATGGGCAGTTTCCCCTCACAAAGGAAACTCAACTAAACAGTGAAGAGAACTTCTGCAGGACTCATTTAGTGCCCTAGGCAACATGGGAACAGATAAAAAGCACTACCGGGGAACTCTGGCACAAATGTACTAATGCATGAGTAGAGTATCATCAGAGCAGGAATGCATGGGTTTTTAAAGACTGGGAAAATGATACTGTCCACAGTTTCAACTATTATTTTATTTTAGACACTATTTAACATAAAGCATTTTTATTGTCTTTGATTCTATGATATTGCAATAAGATACTTTTTCTTCTGCATTACCATTCTCCCTCCTAGCCATAGCTGTCCCATCGTTGCCTCTCCCCAGCGGATTGAGCAGAAGGGGTTCAGCAGACTGAGCGTGGGAAGCACTCATTTGCTGGAGTTCTCTTCCGGACAGCTTCAGCACTCCCCCTCACTGCACTGCTCTGGTTCATGGGGTTTTTTTTCTGCTTTTCATGATAAGCCAAATTCTCCTCTCTGTGGGTGTATTGTGCTTGATCTGGAAGTATGAGTGTAGGGAAAAAAAATCTGAAAGTGTTTTTGTACCTTAACAGGAAGGGTCCATTAAATTTTGTGAATAAAACATCATTGATGATGCAAGCACAGGTCTGGGGAGAGTACTAAATTACAGGGGCTGCTGAAGTAGCAGAAATAATGATGTACGTCTACAAAGCAGATACATCTTATCCACTGTATAAGAAAGCCTTCAATTTTAAAAGATAGACTTTATTGCCTAAATGTACAAAACTGTCATTTAAACAAAAACGTGTTAGATTTATTTTAATCAGACTGTCTATATTAGCTTGTTTTTAGAACTACATTGATGAAGCGCAAGCAAAGTTGCTAGACTTTGTTAACCTAACACTTCCTACCACTCCAGGACAATTGACAGTCTCTCCATCTTGCTTTGGTGCAATTTGTAAAGTCCCACTGTTCTCTAAAAACAGAAAAGCAAACACATCAGTCTGAAGGGCATGGGCACCTGACCGCAACTTAAGATGAACCTGCAAATTTGAACAGTCATTTGTTGAAAATATCTAAGTGAAGACGATGTCTTCCATAACGCTTACATTATCTGTACAGACAAACAGTAATGCAGCAGGGCACCTAAAACAGCTACTCAAACTCATTCTGCATTGCATTTGTGGAACTAGGGACCTGAGTGAAGACAGGCTGCACTTGATCAACTAAAAGTACTCCCCAAGACAGGAAGATAAATAACACAAATAGAGCCCATTGCACAACTAAATTTAAAATCCCTTTAGCTATGTGTGATTTTGTGTGTTGTTTCGATCTGTAGTATTTTTCACAACATCCAACAGTAGCAAAGGTAACCTGCAGCAGATTTAATTATTTTTTTAAATAATTTTGAATGTTATATATGAAACCATCTGATCAAAAAAGCTGAAACCAGTTCTTAGTGATAGACTGTTATTTCCAAGGTCAGTTTTCTTCAGTCTCAGAAAGTTGAGCTAAAGTATGCAACTGGAATCTATAAGGAGTAAGACCTGCCATCCTATAGGAAATCCTGGTTATTCAACACTTTATTTAATCTATTTTTTTTATTATTTATCTTTTTAATGACTGGAGGGATATGACAACCTATCCCACTTTGATATTTTTGATTGAAAGGAATTTTTTTCCAATTTCAAATATTTCATTTCAAGTGGTACAGGCTCAAGTCAGCCTCAATTACCGTAGTTCTTAATAATTTCATTCTCTCCCACAGACCAAGTTCTGAAACCACGTAGAACACTTTCGTGTCATTGTCTTCAGACTTTCTACAACAAACAGTAGAAATGAGAGAGCTACTAACAATGATACAGAGACAGATCCATTTACGCTGATGATCTCAGTGTGTTTGGAAAAGTGCAAAAGTTGTGCTGCATCACAGGCACAGCCTGCCCCTAATCCATAGAAGTGACTCAACCAGTTCAAAAACTACAATGGATTTTGACAGGTAAAGTCCAGGGATCCAGGCAGCGCAGCTCTAGCTCTCACGAAGTACTTACTCAAACAGAAATTAATAACTGACCAACTGTTCTAAAGTAAAGCATTTCAGTTTGCTATATCTGTTCGAAACATTTAACTTGCCTTCCATCTGACTTGAAGTATTTTTTTAATGATTTTCTTTAAAACTAAGAAAATTAAATAATTCTGAGCTTTGAGTTTCTTTGGTTGTTTGTTGGGTTGGTGGGGTGGTTTCTGTTTTTGTTTTGGTTGTTTGTTGTTCAGTGTTTTTTTTTCTGGGAAACCTGGTTTTGCCTAAACTCTACTTTCTGCTTTTGAAAACTACATATAAAATTTTCAACCAATTTAGAGATTGACATTACTGGAATTTGAAAAGAAAACACGAACAGGAACACAGCCAAAAAACCCAAGGCCATTTTTTTCCTCAAGTCTCCTATCTGCTACAGTTTGTATTATAAGCAGTCAGAAACCAACTCAATTTTTGGTAAAATCTGAGAATGGACGCTACCTGAAAGCTCAAGTCCCAGAAAGGGGAGCAGGCAGAGAACCAGTCACATATTCTCAGTCTGCAGGGGCTGCCTTCTTGCCTGGCAAAGGCAAAGGAGCTTGTTTCCGAAACACTGACAAAACCCCCAAGAAGCTATGCTCAGATTGTCAAGTTATGCTGGCATTTTCTTGACTATGTTTATAAGTAGTGATCACTTTACATACAGATACTCCAGGAATCACTGGAAATTACTTAGGCAAAACACCACAAGAACAACTTAAAGTGTTTTCAGAAATTTCTTTGCATCAGTTACAAGATGCTCACTGCAGGAAGACGACTGAAAGAAATAGGGCTTTGAGTAGTGCTTTTATAACAAATGGGAAACAGAAGGTGACTCTGTCTTATGATACCCTGAGATGCCAAGTCTAGATACATGAGCTACAGAGGAAGCTCAAAGCAGATGTCCAGTCAGAAACAAACTAAAACTCTCTCAAGATGGTTAAGGCTGTCTAACCTTCACCTCCATCCAAGAGTCTGTTTTCTTCATTGGGTGTACCTGGTTTTTGCAATTCCTTGGTGTTAATTTTCTTTCATATTGTTCAGTCTCCCAGCTTTTCAAAAATGGGAAAAAATGGTCGATAACACGAGTGACTTTTGCTTTGTAAGTATTTATAACTGCATGATTTAGACAAAAATGAAAGCTCATTCACCTATAAAAAAGCATGGAGTGCCCTTAAGGTTACCATGCCCGGCTGGATGGTAAGATCTGATTAACTCATTGATAGTTAGCCCCAACAGTTTCATGAAATGGCACAAAAAAGCTGAGCTGGGCTGCCTGACAGCTCTGTTGAGGAATGCAGCTCTATTATGATTTCTGCCTCAAGTGAAGCTCTACAGGGACATGAGAAAATGAATACATATACAGCTTAAAGAGTATATATTACATAGATAGACACAGCATTCACAGCTTTATTGTTCTTTCTTTGCCCTCACTCTTGCTCAAGTTCTTTTGCCATGGCATTGAGCCACCTCCTTTTAATCCATCATCCCCATGAGCCATCACAAATATAGAAGCCCCTGAGCACTGCTCACCCCAAAAAGCCACATCTGTTTCAGTCACTATGTAGTCACAAATGAGCAACAACACAATTATAACACAGCTCATAATGAGTGAAATTCAAAATGCTGCTTACATTGCTGCTCGCAGTGAAAACAAAATCATAGGAGCAATAACAAACACTGAAACCGTTCAAGCAAACAATGTTTTCGTAGCAGCCGCATCCTAGTGCTTTCTCTAGGTTTTCTTCCTCCCTTTATGTAATTTTTCCCTTTGACCACATCTCACTTTACATCAAAAAAAAAAAAAAAGTCATTCTTTCTTGTAGAATGTGCAAATTGGATGTGTGGTACAAGATGAAGAAGGGTAGAGCTAAAGTGGATCTCAAACTGACAAGTAAAAGAAGAACTAGAAAAGAAAGTTAACCCCAATAATCTACTTGCACATATTCAGAAATCTTTGAAAAGCTATATGCATACTGCAAGTTGCAGCGGGCCTGCAGGCGGCTTTAATTTGCATGAATGGCTGTAGCACAGAAGCAGAGTGCTGGATGACTGGATGACCTTCTCAGCATTCTGAGGGTCAGTGAAATGCAGTTTCTTCAGTCAGGCTTAGAGGAACTCCTTTGATATGATATATACCAGTATTATTTTTTCTTCATAATTTTTGTCTTTGGCAAATATAATCCAGGCACAGTAAGGCAACAGTACTGAAATTTGAAACAACTGAGATTTGACTGGTTAAGAAATCTGAATATTTCCCTCCCTGGGTATTGCTTCAGTGTATTCTGTTAACAGAGTTTATCTCGCGATTTTATCAGTATTTTGGGTCACTTAGCAGGCCGTTGTTACTCTTCTCAATATTAGTCAACATAAACTCTGTTTCTTACAAGATTTTGTTTAATTATCATCTAATCAGCATGTGAAGATCCCCTGCGTGCCCCTTTCCCTCCCACTTCAGAGATACAGCAGCAGAAAATAGGCAGGTAGTATGCTTCAGTCAACAAAAGTGGCAGCATCACCAGTGTTAGATACCTATTTCCTAATTAATTCAAACAGTTTCTGCTCACTACCCACTAATTTAAGTTTGTGACATTTTGGCTGAATACCATCAAACTGAACATAGTCATCACCCATGCTGTTACTGTAGATACAAAAAAAAAAAAAAAAAATCATTCTATACCTAAAAGATATTATCCCAATAAAAAATGAAAGAAAGATCTTAAAATGAGAGCTACAACGCATGTCTAAAATGTCAACACAAACCAAGAGGCTTTTATGCAGCAGATACTCAAATTCCCATTTAACAAGGAAACATATTTATTTTCTCGGTGACAGTTCAAGTTTGGTATTAGATCAGTGTATCTCATAGATAAGAGGATGGGTAGGATAAGTGCAGGAGCTAATAAAGACGACAAGATAACACAAGCTAGAACACCAGACATATGTAAAGCTATTCCATTGTTCCAACACATTTCATGTTTTTTAAAATACTGAGAATACCAAAGATGAGACTACATGATGACATGATGGAGAGAAAAAGGCACATGTTATACAGAACTCTGCTCTATTTTCTTGACCCAGAAATAGTACCTCACAGCCTGATCCACTCATTCTTGGTTTGTAAATTTGATTACTGCACCTCAGACTCAAAAATGGAGACAAGCTTCTTTAAAAAGCTCCAAAAAACATTCCTTACAAAACATTATGGTTTAACTGCAATCCACTTTGCTAAGCAAAACGGATTGTCACAGACATGTCACTTTTGCATTTTCTTTGTGCTAATTCCCTCTGAATTCAGAGTCCAGTTCAAGGTCTATGTTTTGCTATTCATAGCCCTAGGAAATGATTCTTTTGTGTAAGGAGCCATTCTGGATGAGTAACCTTACAGATGAAAACCACAAAGCAGACTTGACAAAAAACTAATGAAACATTACAGGAAAAGCTTGATCCATATTCATTGCTAAAACGTGTCTAAAAAATGGAACGGCAAAAAGAAAAGAAAAAAGATCCCTTCCTCATATACTTCAGAAGGGATTTTTTCCTTTAGAAGCGACTGCAAAATATGCATGATCTAAGTCCGACACAAAGGAGAACAGCAAGGTTGGGTCCCACATAGAAACAGTGAATACTGTCACACATGTTGTAATGTCTAAAACAGGAAAATATGGGGTTAGGATTTCTCAGCACTTTGCATAGGGCTCAGCTCAAAATTAGGATATGCAAATGTGTCTACTTTTGAGTAATGCATCTGAATTCTGATTATAGCCCTTGGGAAGCTAGCACAGCCAGTGGAGCCTGGAGAGAAAGTCCAGGCTCTTCTACAATCCCGTTGATCATAATTTTGAAAAATCCACATCAGTAATTCTGTAACATATTCTCCTTAGCCTAGAAAATCCCCTAGCAAATATAAAAGTGCTATCCATTTTGATAGATTCTGCCATCAAAAATTAGAATTAGGCTATTCATTAATCCTGCTGTTTACAAAACTCTTGCAGTTTTACAGGGAGTCTCAAATCATATTTTCCCTTTAAAGCTCCAGCTTTTGTATTCACTTAAACCCATCAACATCTTCTAACTTTCTTTGGAAAAAAAAAATTGGGTACGTAAAACATGAAAAGATGAATACAATGCACACTGCAAAATGTGATAGAAGACATAGTCATTACCTGAAGACATATCACCAGCTTTAGTAAAGTTCTCAGATATGAATATGCACAACCATCAGTGCTGTTCCTCCTTGATTCCACAAACTTCAGTTATGAAATAAGTCACGGCCGTGGAAGTCCCGTGTGTTTTCAAGGTACTTTAGTTTTACCTTTCAAGTCCACTTGGCAGAGACCTCAGGACTGTTTGGTTTGAAAGCAGAGCTGATCAGTAATATTCTGTAATTAGACAAATTCTGAAGACACACCACTCCCTGGATGATGTGGGAGAGATCTGAACATACAGCCTAAGTTACAGATCATACCTATCTTAGATCTCATGTTTGGCAAAAACTGGTGGTTGCTTTTCACACACACTTTTAAGATTGATCTGTATTTGATGAGGAAGCACTCCAACATACATGAGCTTCACCATCATTTAGAATAATTACTTCTTAAGCTTTCCTTATAGTCTCATACACTCTTCTATATACTTTGCTTTATATTAATTATATTTTCCACTGTGGGTAAATAAAGACATTGCTTCTTTTTTTAAAAAAAATTATTTTTTTTACATTTTCTTTATCTGTTTTTTTCTTCATAAGGAAGTCAGGACTGCAGGATTGATAATAAATGATTCTCTTCACAATAGCCATAATTTGCAGTGTCACTGCAATGTTTTTGAAAATGAGAAATGCAAATGTACAATTCTGAAACATATTTTTTAAGCCAAGCTTTTCAATTTTATTTTAATTACCTTCTGCCCAGATTTTTAATCAAGGTCAAAGTACAACTAAACATTTAAAACTACCAAAAGATTTTTTTTCAGTGTTCTTCTCACACAAAATGTGATTTTTTCGTCATTATTTTAAACAAACGCAAAAGTCCTGAGAAAATTCGTGGTATTTAACTTTTATTCTCTGAAAAGCTCTGCTTTGAGGTCTGGCCAAAATGTTGCTTGGCTTATACATGTTTGTAAGAGGATCTGCCATGGAAAAGTATCTGTAGCTACGCAATAATATCCCTACTCTTATATGCTACTTAAAGGATCCCTTGCTAAAACTGCAAACCAAACAGGATCATTCTGTATGCTATTGTATCTGTGGCATTTACTACCATCATGAGTGAACTGCCTAATTACATGAACAGCCATGAAATTTCTGGGTCAGTTGACAATTGCATTTTGAGGCACAGGAGTCCCAAGGAATATTTGAAAGTCATAACTGGCAAAAGCTACATCTGCAGTATTTCTGTCTCTACTTAAGGGGCAATGATTCAGTTATTCAACATTTGTCCACCAATCAACCAAATGCCAAGTCATTATTTTGAGCCTCTCGACACAATATGCAGATGTGATTTGGGTCCTTCATAAGTAGCATTTTCAGACATTAAGAATGAGACTATTCTCAGCATTTGTTACGCAACAGACAGGCTTTTAAGGAGACAAAAATCAGAAATTCACAAACATACTACAAAAGCTTGTGCTTAATAAAAAATGAAACTTAAGCAAATAAGCAAAAGTACATGCTGAGGATAAGTTTAAGCTGCAGATCTATATATATATTACTAAATTGAACAGCTAAAACTCTTCCTTTTTCTCACAGACATTTCTGCTTGCAGTGCCTGCTTCAGAATGATTACTCATTTACCATTGTTTAAATGACAAAAAAATAGAAATTTTCTTTTTTACTTGAGCATATTGTTCTTAACATTGGAACTGATGGACAGGGGTAGAGCAGTTGATGTCATCTACCTGGACTTGTGCAAAGCATTCGACACTGTCCCACATGACATCCTTTTCTCTAAGTTGGAGAGACATCAACTTGACAGATAGACCACTTGGTGGATAAAGAACTGGCTGGATGGCTGCATGCAACAAGTTGTGCTCAATGGCTCAATGTCCAGCTGGAGACCAGTAACGAGTGGTGTCCCTCAGGGATCAGTGTTGGGACCTGTCTTGTTCAAAGTCTTTGTCAGTGACATGGACAGTGGGATTGAGTATGCCCTCAGCAAGTTTGCCGATGACACCAAGCTGGGTGGTTCAGTTCATACACTGGAGGGAAGGAATGCCATCCAGAGGGACCTTGACATGCTTGTGAGGTGGGCTGATGCCAACCTGATGAAG
>JAOEHY010013124.1:0-20708 GCA_025447955.1 Psilopsiagon aurifrons | reverse complement strand
CCACCCCCCCATTTAAATACTAAGTTCTTCCTAAGCAAAATTCTAATCCAAGTTGTCTCTTTTGGGTTTAAAAGCCATTTTGGTCATTGTCTCCTGGGAGTCAGTTAATAAGTGAACATCTATGCAGATGCACTTCAAAGCCTTGGCCAGCCTGGTACATTGCAATTACAATAATGTTTTCTGGAGTATGCCTGTAATTATACTTGACTTAGAGTCTCTCTAAAAATAGAACTCCGGCAAGCTACAAAAGCCAGGGATATTCTTTGATTCTGAAGATCTATGCTGTATAATTTCTAGTATCTTATCAAGCACAGCTTGCTTGAAACTAGCTGTTAAAATGTTTATGAATCACATTTATTCTATGACATTTAGCAATTTGCTTCATACATGTAACACAGTTCTCTATAAAGCCATGTCCAGTAAAATAGTCAGTCCTCAAATCTGGCAAAATTATAGCACAAATAAACCACCACCAAATAGAACAAAGGGGCATTTTTTTTGAGGGGTAAAAGGTGCTAGCTCTGTTTTAGTGTAAATTATGTGAAGAAAAAGACCTTTAAGTACTTTTTCCAGTTAATATTACATTTTGTAAATTAGTGATGATTAAAACAGCCCTGGCTACAATAAAAGTAAAGTTCAGGACTGAGACCCTAAGTTTTAAAAGAGACTTACTGCTGAGACTCTGACTGTTGTGGTCATTAGGAAACCCCAGGCATAACTCACCTGAAAAGAGAGGATTACATTTTAAGTTAAGGCTAGATTCAAATGTGAGAAATTATACTTTTACTTTCTGGACTGATTAAGAAAAAAAAAAAAAAAAAAACAAACAAATGAGCAAGGCACCAATACCAAATCAGTTTGCCAAGAAGAGTGTGCTCAGACACATTTAATAGTGAATAGCTGCACCTTGTTACCTGATATCACATCTTCACATCTGTCTTATCGGGACAGGGTGCAGCCAGCTATTCAACTGCCTTCAGACTCAGGCATTATTGTGTTTACTAGGTGGGGATGCAACAGATATACTTTATGTGTATACTTACAGTCCTGACCATATCCCTTACAAAGACAACAGTATGGCACCATACAAGCATCATTAGTTCCACAGCAAGTGAAGGCAACACAAACAGGAGCATAAGTGAGCAAACAGAGCTAAGACATAGAGTGACACATTGCTGACTGTGCAGGATCCCTCATCAGCTCATGTGATTTAGAGCAGTTCAGTCCTTTCTTAACTGTGCCTCACAGTGGTTTGGGAAAAACTCCCTTAACTGAAGCTCACTGGCATCCAGGTTAATACAAATCAGATTTGCTGGTGCAGGGTTACTTGAGCACAGGTGCTTCAGCAATAGCTTCCTCCTCACATGTGCTAATTGCTGCACCACCTCCTGTGCACCACCTAAACAATATCTTATGAAACACAATTCTTCAAGTGCCCTGTTGGGGAAAGTTACAGTAAGGTTCAAAACCCACAGCAAGAAGGTGGGTAGAAATATTACCTGTCCCTAGTAAGTTGGGAGAAAATGAACATTTACAAAACAGGTTATTTTGGGCTTAATTCAGAAACTGCATGCATCGTGGCAGAGACAGTTCACCCATTCTCTTGAATGCACTGTTTGAATTAAAGATAAGTCCCTTTCTATGTAGCTTTATTTTGGAATGACTGTGTATTAGACCAGTTCCCAGCAGGAAAGACCTACTGCAGCTTAAGAGTGGTTTCTCAGAAGCAGCTTACCTTTCTTCAAAAATTATTCAACTAATTTGAAATAACCTTGGAAAAGGTGTATGCAACAGCAGGAACTAGTCAGAAGAACCTAAGCTAAAGTCACACACAACCAATCTGCAGCAATCCTTTGCAAAGAAGGCCAAAGTCTTGTGCTGTTTTGGTTTGGTTGCTTTGCTAGTCTCAATATAACCTGTTTGCAACTGATGTCACTAAATATGTCTGCATTTGCAGCATCTTTGGGTTTACCTAAACTAGAAGGCTGCTGAAAATAAACTAAGACAATAATACACCCCAGCTGCTGTATACAAACTCCCTGTGTGTATATTGCGTTCTACCTGGAAGGAGCATCTGTACTCTGGTAAGAATTGAGACTGCAACCTGTACTGCCACATTAGATTTAATTTCACTAGCTCACATATTAACAGCTTCAGCAAGAGAGGCATAGTTACTGACCATGTAAGCAGTGCAACAGCATGGCAGTGAAGAACCTAAAAGAGAAGTGAGCACTTGCAGGTGACTGGATAACAGGGACCAATTTTTTTTTGTTAATGACATCAAGGTTTGTGTCAGCTGTGCCACACTACTGTCAGCAGTGAGATTCCTGGGAGCACCCTCTAAGCACTTCAGGCAGTCAGGCAGATTAGCACTCTTTTTCAAGGTGGGAAGTAACCAAGTTTAGTTTGCTTGAAGCAAATGGTTGTCATGACAGGGAAGGAAAAGCAGTAGCAGAGAATAAAATTTTCAGATTATCCTACAAACAAATAAGTCTGTTCCTTCTCTCCTAAACAAACCAAAGAACTTGTCAGAGGCCAGCACAGCCACTAAGTCCCAATGCCAGTCCCCAAATAGCAGCATGCTGTATAAGCCCATCAAAGCAAACACAATTTATGATAAGAAATCCAATTAGAAAGAGTGGAAATAATATTTGTGATCTATTGAGAACTCACTGACAAAAAGAAACCAACCAACCAACCAAAAAACCTAAACCAAACCATGACTGACCTTATCTTGTGCAAGTTATTGCAAGTGCTAGTTCAGGTGCATAAACTTCATGTTGCAGGGAGGGCTCAGTATATCCACCAGCACTATTCTGAAACCTGAGCTAAGATGCCATGAAAAAAGACATAGTGGTTCCCAGAGTGAAAATTGTCTGGACAATTTTTGCTGTTTTTAATTCAAAATCCTGCACAGCTTTATCACACTTGCCTTTGTAAGCCCCTAAACAACAGCCCAGATATCTAAATAACCCCCATAATTTCTTGTAGACCTAACATCTCTACTCTGATGGGCAGCTAAGACAGGAAAGGAGACTCACACAGAAAGGCATAGTAGGTTTTCACAGTGGAAGCTTAACATAGAACACTAATAAAAAAACAGCGGGAGCTTGGGGTGGTGGTCCTATTTTGGGGGGGTTTAGTTCATCACCTGGAGAAAAAGAATGAAATATTTCAATTACATACAGAGCTCAGGTTAAGACCAGGAGAAGTAACTGAGTAACCAGTAAAGCACAAGGCATCAACCATGTCAATAGATTCATCCACCAAATGATACTAAGTTCAGGGAACTGATCAATAGCCTTGGGGGAAGGGCTGCTCTTTGGGCAGACCTCGAGGCTGGAGAAAAGGTGTGACAGGAGCCTCAGCAGCAGTAAAACAATGGCAAAGCAAAAATCCTACAGCCAGGAGAGAATAACCCCAGGCCAGACCCCCACTGGCTAGGTAGGTGCTCTGCAGAAAAGCAAAGTTTGCAAGTTGAACATGAGTTTGTAGTTTGCCCTTGTGGTGAAGACAGCCAAGCATGGACCAGGCTGTGCTAGCCACAGTGCACGAGGCAGGTCAGGGGAAGAGATTACTCCCTTGTATTTAACACCTGTGAGATTGCACCTGGAGTGCAATGTTCAGTTTTGGCATTTCCAGGGCAAGACAAACATTGAAATATTGGAGCAAGTCCAATAGATTATCACCAAGATGAGTGGGAAGCTGAAGCACATGGCACGCAAGGAGACACCAAGAGAACTGATTATTAAGAAGTTTCACCATGAGGTTAGTCACACACCAGCACAGTTGCCCAAACAGGCTGTGGAATCTTCATCCCTGGATATACTGAAACCTCTACTAGACAGGGTTGTTGCAAGCAGCTTCACAATAGTTTTCCCTTCTTTGAGTGATGTTGGACCAGGTGGTTTTCACAGGTCCCTTCCAATCAACATCAGTATACATTTCTGCATAATGATATCAATTTAATATCTCCCTTTCCATTTCTCCAAAATACACCCTTCCTTTCAAATGAATGCTTTACTTTTTCATTTGCTCTCTTTGCTTAATCACAAAAAACCCCAAAACAACAAAACAAAGAACCCACACCACCACCAAACAAACATCCTAAAACTGTACCATATGCTCATTTTTCTTTTCCTTATTATAAGAAGACTCAAAACACCTCCTTATATTAGAAAAATTCCTTTCAATCTGCTTGGCTAGAAATGTTGAACTTCCTGGCATGTCAGCTAACTGCATCTCTCCGACATCTAACTAATCTGTTACCACCTGGAAAACAGCTTCCTAGCAATTGGGTCATTACCTAAGGGAGAACACTAAACTGTAGGTGACTTCGCTTGTTCAAAGCTATTCTTCTATACCTTTCTCTGTATCTTAGAAGCTATTCTAAGAAGGACAGGCAACTGTTTCTTATTGAAGTGACTTCACTGATGACTAAGATTCATGGTTGAAGAACAGTTTTTTCCCTTGCTAGCTGAGAATATAATTCTTCAACAAAGCTCTGAGTGGGGCTTCTGTTTCAAAATTCATCTTCCCTTCGTCATTATTTACAATGCATTTTGTAACATAGAACAAGATGTTTAATTAGCCAAGCTCACGATCAATACATATACTTCCACGTACAACAATGTCTGGAATGTCACACTAGAGGAAGTTGAAAGATTATCTGTATTATAAACTACTCTCAGTTATATCACTGCTTTCATCTCCCCAGTACAAATGCTTCTCTTCCTTGTCATAATTTTATGTTTCTATGTTTTCTTGTTTCCCTTGAGTTTGTCTTTTTTTTTCATGCATTACAAGTTATTCCATGCTACCAGGATGGAATAGATCAGGATTTATTTCCTGAAAAGATCAGGATTTATTTCCTGAAAAATTATGATGAAATGTAGATATATGAGGAAAAAATATAGAACTGGCTGTTCTAATTACTAGTACAATTGTTGGTTTGTTGTTTGGTTTTTTTTTCCTGCAATATATTTTAAGTATGGGGCTTTTTTTTCCTTTTTATTCCATTATTTCAGTAATTTAAGAACTGAGATACAAAGCTCATCAAAGTTAGGAATGCATTAGGTGGTCAGAGAAGAAAAAAAATGCAGTGTAACCAGGAGAAAGGAGAAGCAATTAAGAGATCATCAAAAAGCAGTGTTCCTGGGTCCGGACTTGTACCTAAAGACATGCATTGCATAATGCTTGCAGATTATTTTTATTATGCACTGTCTATATAACACAGTTCACATGCCTTATTACACTACACTAACACAGTTCACATGCCTTATTACACTACACATAAGGTTCATAAACATACACATATTGTAAAATGTTGTGGGGTTATTAATCTAGTTTTATAAAAAGCAAATGAAGTCTATTCCAGCCCAGGAAAACAGCTCAAGTGACAATTACAAATTAATTTATTTATATCAAGTTCCTTGGGTCACAAGAGAAATCAACGCTAATCACCAACTTGGTGCTCCAGCTTTTTCACTAAAGATAGTCATAAGACAGCATTACTTTTTAACAGAATAAAAGCCTGATGCAAACAAACTGTCCATCAATATTTAATTAAAATATAATGAGGAACAGGAAAAGCAGCTCTGGGTACTGTTTAAGGTTCTGTGGGACCATTTAAACACTACATCATGTGTCACGTAAGCTTGTTGACAAGGAAGCCAACATGATACCTAAGCACAGAGTTACAAAGATAACACCATGCATTTTAATATTCAGTCCTAATTTTATGAATATTGAGGAAAGAATCATTCTACCCCTGGCATTCCTGCACAGATTAACCATCAACACAAGGGTCTCACCAAAAGCGTGTGGAATCCTGTGAAAGTGTTTCCTTTAACTTACATGAGCTTTTAATCTTGTTATGTACTCTTACTACAAAGCAGAGACATTTTGTAGGCTTTTTAAAATCCCTTCTCAAAACACCTATGCTTATTGTCCATTTCACGAGCAAATTATTACTTTGTTGATTTCACTTAAAAAGCACATGAAAATTTGGCAAGGAAGTGGAGAAAACTGGAGTGCCATCATTTCGTTTTTAATTCACACAGCTGCTCAGTGTCAAAAAGCCATTAAAATTAATGCCATCATACAGAAATGTACTTCATTGATTTTATTATTTATAACTTAGGTTATTTATGGAATTTTAATGGGAAAATTCACAGATTTGGGCCCAAAATTCATCACAGAACAAAAAAATGTACGTTCAGATCTTGCAGGCTTTATACCTCTAAATTAAGATATTTATGACATTAACAATTTTCCCAGGATTCCTGTCACACTCAAAACAGAAGAGTTACAAGTGTAAGGTAGGGCTTTGTTTTCATTCTTTCTGTAATGCAGTAAGGACATGAACCTGGCAATAAAACCATGAAGCAATTAAAATACTACTTTATTATTCTAAATATTCACCAGGGATAAGTGTACTGACAAAAGAGATTGTAAAGCACTACCAAAAAAAGTGACCAAGACCAAAATGTTCATTGTTTATAAATTGTTTTAAACAGTACCTAGGTTAGGACCCAGCCCTACAAAAAAATGCAAAACATTTTTTGCTGAAAAACAAAACTTATAAGAAACTTCTGCCTTACAAAAAATCACCTCAGTAATGAGTATGGTCATATTCAAATCAGCCCTGCATAAGCCAGCTCAATTCCAGAAAGTATGGGAAAATGAACCATAAAGTCAAGGACAGATAGCTGCCAGTACAGGGCTGAAATGGGTGACTCACTAGCAAGCATCAAGTACCAACTTGGAGACTAGCACAGTACTCATCTGTGAGATTAGGTGAGAGGCTGAAGCTGATCTGATTAAACCAATGCAACATGTGCATCAACAAGTACCAGCCTGCAAAGAAGTTTTACAAACCTCAGAATTTAGGTTCAAACTGAAAATCTAGATGATTTCCTTGACAAATCCTGAGAACAACACAGAACTATTTCATTTCACCCGCACTCAGCCTCGTCAAAACTGTCTTAACTCCACAGTCTGAATAAAATTCTGCTCAGCCCTAAGGTCACTGGAGCCACCAGATTGGTGCCTGTGCCTCTGACAAGAAGGCTCCCACCGAAGTATGGGACTGTTGGTTACTAGTCTTCACTAGACACCAATTTCAGAGCGCCTTGATGTACCTTATAACCTGTACCTTGAGATCCGTAGTTCTGTTGAATGCCAAAAACATATTCTTACTTCCTCAACAGAACCTTAAAACTCCTTTTTTAGCTTATTTAACCAAGGTAAACTGCTGAAATCACTAACTGATGCACTCTAATGTAATTACAGATCACCGGAGGCAGTCCTTTCCATACCCCCAGTGAATGAGCTAATCACAAAATAAAAGGAGAATAGAGAAATACTCTTCCCTTTCAGGTTCTTTATCTGGAAAGCTCCCAGAAGTTTCTACTTAAATTATTTTTTAATTCAGATAGAATTTAAAGTAGTTTTGGTTGAGCAAAGCTGTATTTCTACTAAGTACTTATTAATAGATAAAAGTACTGTTCCAGACCCATGTAGAATTATCTTGCTTCTGGCCTAGAGAATTCAGACAAGAGGAATTTTTGAAACAGTAACTAAATTATATTATAGCATGTTTTCTTCTTGTTAAAGGTCAGCTGAGCAAAGGCATCCTAATAAAAACATTTTTCTAAAGATATACTATCTGCCTCATTTCAAACTAAAAACTGCTGAAAATACCATCACTAAAGCAACTTAAAGAAATATAAATTAACTCCAATGTAACTTATGGAGACAAATTATATCCGACCACAAAAGCTCCGCTCTTCTGAGAGTTTGCTCAGGTAGATTTCTAACAGAATACGTTTGCACAAATAGCTATCTTAAGCTTACCAACTACCATTTAAAAAGTAAAAATGATTAGTGCAAAGCATCTCCTTTCTTTACAGAGTGTATTTTCTCCTATTTTTATGGCCACATAAAAGAAGCCAAGATAACATGTCACAGCACTACAATGACAAGAGATCCATAATATTCTTTCCAGCTTTACATGCTCCATTAATCAGCCCCCAAGACAGAAGCCATTGAGTGCCTCTCATAGTTAGATAAATGTTCTACCTATTTTATATGTAATCCTAGAAATAAGCTATCATCATCTTTCCTGTTTTTTCTCTCTGCTTTAATTTTGATAACATCTACTGTCAGCTGTGATAAACAGTACATATCCCTTTCTGAAAGTCCATTTTGCAATATCTGTGTGACCTGCTTGGTGCTGGGCACTCAATTTGCTGAGACTTGAAAATTCTCCTTTTGGCTGAGCAAAAATTGGAGAAAGAGGAGGTGCAATAACATCTACAGCAGCTCCTGATGTGGCCACATGGACCGAATCATTCCTAACGCTTTCAATATTGGCTACAGCTGAACAGTGATGGCAGCAGAATTTTTGTAGTAGCTCTTTTCCCTATCACATGATAGTGAGGTGAACTGAGAAGGTGCATGCAATGCACTGGACCATGGTTATTGCTTGTCTTCCCTGTTCATTCTCTACCTGGTTTTAATCCTTTGTGATGTCACTTCCACAGAAAAATACATACCACTCATAGTCTTATTTCTGTACTTTACATCCTGCACTCCGCAAATTTTAAGGCTAAAATATATGCTGATTATGCTTTGAAACTTAAAGTTCAAACCCCAAATAAATGACAAAGAGCATTTCAGCAGTCAGTATTAACTCTGACATATACATCATGTTTTACTTCTGTAGATTTTCTGCCTTTTCCTGTTTCTCCTCCTCTACTCTGACCCTGCTTATGCGAGCAAAGAGAAAAACTCAGATAACTTAAATTGTACCTCAATCCTGTGATGAACTAGACATTTTTTTAACTTTTAGAGTGTAAATAACAGCTATGATTTAATCATTTTGAACGTTCTTTCTGCATTTGGATTTCAACCAAAAGTAGGAGCAGAAATTGTGATTGTTTCAGATATATCTTTGATAAATATTGCCAATGTGCTCATACTACATGGGACACAGTGATAGATATTGTCTATGTCAGAGCCAGGATGCTTGAAGACTCACAAGGGGATATGTTCTGGCAACAGTTCTGGTTCATTTGCCTGACTAAAACCCACCACTGATTGTTGGAACAAAAAAATCATCTGAATGCATCTTTATGAACATAAAACTTTAATTGTGTGGATATACCAAGATAACTGCATAAGTGAACAGATACATACATATCAAACATACCAGACTTCTGCAGAACACAGAATCTTACTGCACAAAGCTATCAGTACTCAGATTGGCTTCATAGCCTTAAAAATTGATACCAAAAATCTGGATAATTTGGACAAGCTTTGGTAGCCATAAAACCAATTCAAACGAACACGAAAAAAATTTTCATGTCTGCCCCACAGCATGTAGAAAGCAATGTCTGAAAAAAGCAACATTAGGATTAATATTCAGCATAAAATTGATCATGAAGAAGGGTGATTTTAAAAATTTCTTTCTCCAGTTTACACTTTGATATAAAGAAAACTGAATTCAATAGGATTCAGGAGCCTGTAGATTAGATGGAGTTTGGATTAGACCTTTAGTTCTGGCTGTCCAGATGCACTGATTCATGAAGAAATTGTTTCTATCTGCAAAATGAGTGGGGAAAGAAATAGCTTTGCCTTTTAACTTGATCTGTACAAATAAATAAATAAAATGGATGAACTGGTTTATGTGACTTGAAAAATGACCCCATGTCACAATTTTTAATTGTTTTATGCCCCTGTGATGAGAAACTATAAAGCCTGAGTGAAGCATGTATGAAATTCCCCTTTAGAGAGGCACATGGGAATATCAAAGAGAAGAGCATTCCCCATGACAGAAACACCTAAGGCAGTTTGCAAACCTTAACAGGATGAAGGTACATCGAAATACAAGTCCTACTGTTTTAAGGCGGTTAAGACTGAAGAGAGAAGATGAACAGCAATCGAAGGAGAAACACTAAAGCAAAATAGAATTTTAACTTCCAGACAGACAGTGTCTTGCTTTTTCTGCTATTTGCCATACATAGTGTAGTAAATGCAAACCAAACATTTATGAAAATACCAGGGATAGGAAAAGAGCATCTTCAAGCTATCAGAAGTTTGAATCAGAAACTTTACTCTTTTAACTCATGTTAAACTCATGAAATTTTATGAGTTTTTAACTCATGTTAACTGCATGGGGCTTCATCAGTTACAACACTGCTAATTCTAATCCAGTTCAACTGTTCAATCACCAGTAGCTTTTTACCATCAAGCTACTGAATTGTTATCCTTGTCTTCTTACTCTCACTGTTTATGTCTCACCTTCTTCTCATTCTTTTTCCTTACTCAATTTGGAAGCCTGCTTTACTGTTCCTAATCCAGACCCTATTAACCCTACCTCTATCCATCTGTCTGTGTGTCAGTTCCTTTTCACTGTTAGGCAGAGCTTTTAGAATTCCAGAATCTGTTTCTCTGCTTATTAGTTACCAGCTGAGCAGTCTAAATTGGTGTATAGTCACACCATTCAAGCAAAATTGCTCTTCGTGTTTCTAAGCCTCCTTATCTCTGTTTAGTCCTTGTCTATTTCACATCTTTTTGCCGCGACTCAATGTACGTATTTTCCTACTATTCCCCATAAACTGCCACAACAATGTCCTAGTACGGGTCTTCATTTACTTTGGTGCCTGCTGTTTCTGTGGTTGCTTTTCCGGTCTGCTTTTTACACCCTAGGGGACCCAAACTAAAGATCTGCTTGCTGAATGCCAGCGGCAGATTCAGTGAGACCATTAACTGTAGAAAGAGTCAGTGGCAGGCAGAGAACATGACTTCCTCTCCCTGCTGCCATCCCTCCTCATCCAGTCCTACCCTGTCCTCTGTATAGGACAGCTTCCCAGCATGGCAAAAGCAGAGTATGAGAATAGCCCATCAAAAGAAGGGCCCTCAGAGACAGTGCAAGAACCCCACATATGCCATGTCAAACCAGCCTGGAGCACTTCACGCCTCTTCAAACTGGCACCATCAACACACCTAAGCCTGGCTGCAGCTTCCCCTGCCCTTCGGTGCAATGGCAGACTTCTCAAAACTTCACACCACATTCAAGACAATTAGTCGAGCCCTCCTCTGAGCATGTGCAGCCACACTGCTATGTAAGCAGCAGCAGCAGGACAGACGAACAGCCTTTATACTACTCACAAAAGACTCCCAATAGAGATTTATTCCCACTGCTGATGCAAACAGCAAGAGCAAAAGAGGTTTGGCTTTGAAAGAAAATATATTTCTCTTGGCAGACATAAAGTAGTATTTAACTAAACCTTTTGTCCTGACTTGTGCACTGCAGAGGTGCCTCAACTTCCACCTCTCATCACCACTGGCATGCTAGCCCAGGGACAGCCTGGCTGGCCAGCCTCTGCTCCCCCGGGCCATACTGGTCATCCCTGCTCTCTCTGGACCAGATCTACAGACAATATCCAGTGAAAAGCATCTGGGTCAAAAGGAAATAAAAAAACTAACAGACATGCCAGGATCCATCACAGCCCTGGAATCTCAAGGAAAGTAAGGAGCAATCTGGTTTTTGCAGTTTTTTAGGCTGTGCTAGCAGTAGCAACTACTGCTTGGCACTGGGTTAGCAGTAGGAACTACTGCTTGGCACTGTCCCTGCTGTAGCTGAAGTCCTCTCAGTCATAACCGAGTCCTTAATCTTCTTGGTGCTCTGCCCATTAGTGATCTCTTTATGTCCTATGTCGTTTTATGTTACCTCAGAGGCAAGATTAACCACTTTTCATGATGCCACTAGATCTGCAGGTTCTTTCACCAGAAATATTAAGAAATCCCTCTCATCACTCAATTTTTTCTCTCCCCATTATCCCCTCCAATTATTTTCCTAAGCATCCTTTATACAGGTTTTTCTTCTATTATTTCCATATCCCACTCTCTCTCTGTTCATATTCTTTACCTTACTTCTTCCAGGAGACACACATAAAAAAGGAAAATAGAGCAACAACCATATGCTTCCTTTCTGATCTGTATCCTTATTTACATTAGTAGCATCCCATTACGATGAATGATTCATGGAATTAAGATCCATTGAGTGCACAGCCAGTTTACTTTAGCCCTAAAACAGACTGAGAGATAGCAAAGAACAGTTGGAAGACTAACATTTGCAAAAAGAACAGCTGGTTTTGAAAGAATATGTTTCTCCAAGACTTAATTTACCCCATGAAAAGTTTCACTGATTAGGACAACAAAAGCTCCACACATGTAAGTTATCTGATAACTTGAAAAAGATGAAGGGTTTTCTTGTGCCAAAAGCACTTTGAAAGTACTAACCAATACTTACAGACCCACTGGACTTTCCAAAGTATTTCGGGGTTTCAATTTATTTTAAATGCAGTTCACTATGGCCATTGAAGCCGATGAAAAACTCATTTTGATAGAGAAAAAAAGAGAAGATTTAGCATGATGTAAGACAGTCAAAGCAACCTTTGTGCATCTGTAATATGCATAAAGTAGTTTTTTTCTGTTACTCTTGCTATCATTGAGAAAATAACATTGCCTTGAGGAGTATCCTATTAGAACACAGATTTTTTTTTTTTATTTTTTTTTTTTTACACACTTATAAATGAACTCTCAATTTGTTACTTCCTGCAATACCATCTAATTCAAGAACTGTTTCAGAAATACCTTAATACTGTCAAACTATCAGGCATTTTTGCTTTCAGTTTAGGGTGTTACAATCCCACACACAAAATGCATTGTGATGATTTTGCTAAAAGAAAATTGCCACCAACATTTAACTTCTGCTTTTAGTTTCATCATTAGCCATGGTTAAAAATGCAACTCAGAACAACATGCAAAGGCCAGCTGAGAAAAATCTATAATCTGCTCTTCAAGCAGTAATCCTAACATGGCTTCAACTGTTGGCTTTATAATCATACATTACTTATGTTTGGGAGCAAGTGATTATTGCCTCTGACACAGACCTGATGAAACTAGGGGATCTAACTGTTGTTTTATACTCCATCATAATCTACATGCTAGTTTTTGCCTTGCATTTGGGTTGAAGACACTACAAGAATTTACAGAATGATCAAGCAGTTCAGGCCAAAGGTTCATTGAGGCCAGTACTGTCTCTGCAACAAAGCTGTAAGAGATGCTTTTCAGGAATATCATGGGCCCACTTTCTCCAGTCTACACCCTCCTCCCGCATATAGACTTCCTGAATTAGGAGTGATTTCCAACCCTAACTATTCTATGATTCTATGATGGACAAAACTCCCCTGCACTTATACTATCCATCTATGCAGCTGTTTATGAATTCATGCAATTCTCTTGAACCTGCTGGTACTATCCACCTCCAGTTTCCTGTACTTATAAATGCCAGAAGCTCACAGCCTGCAGTGTAAAGTACTTTTGAATGCTTGAAATTTATCTACTACCATTTACATCTAGTGCCCCTCAATTCCTGCATTTTGGAACTGATGAATGACAGTTTCAATAACCCTTACATGTTGCCTTAATGATTTTGCAATCTTCAGTCACCTCACCTCTCAACCTTTTCTCCAGACTAAAGAAACCCAGATATTTCAAGTCCCTTCTCAGTCTGCTTCCTCAACTTCATAATCCTAGTTGCCCTTCCCTTTATGCCTCCTGCAATGGTACTACATCCTTCTTCAGGTCAGGAGGCCAAAACTGCACACATTAAATGAGACACAAGTGCATGAAGACAACAGCAAGATAATGCACTACATTTTGTCTTTAAAATCCTTCCTGATTATAGTCAAGACTTTAAAAAAAAAAAACAACAAAAAAACCACCAAAACAACAACAACAAAACAAACCCAAAAACAACCAAACAAAAAGAAGCAAAATTATATTATTTTTTTTTTTTTTTGGCTTCTGCTTTAAACTGAACTAATAGATTTCAAAGAACTATCAAGGCAGACACAATAAGTCCAAGAGCTCATTCCTGAGTTGCAGCTCCCAGTTATGACTACGCTAAATATTATGTTCAGAGTGTCCCAACCTAGTCAGTGAAGCTTTAGGAATAAGCCCCTGCCTTTCCAAATCTGCTCTGCAAATAAAATCTTGGGCTGTACAGTATTAAAGCATATTTGGTTATTTGATCTTAGCTTCTATTTACAAACAGAATAGATCACAGCCTTACTTTCCAGACCTTTAGTCCCCACACTCTAGGCACTTTTTCTGCAGGAAACCTCTCCCGCCTCTTTTTAACCCAGCTTCTTGGAGAAGCAAGTCCCATGCAATTACACTATGTTTGCATGTGAAAATTTGCCATTCCGTTCCCCAGTTATCTTTGAATCTACTAGCCAATTTCAAACACATTAAACAGAAGGATAAAAATCTCCAAGGCCATTATATCCTTAAGGTTCACAGAAATAGGAAACTGGAAAGAAAAGGAGACCCTGATCAGTGCCTCCACTAAAGGACAAGCTATAACATGCAGTCATCCTTAGCAGAAAACCTCCACAGAAAGCAATTTTCAGGTCCTCAATTGCATATGAAGTTTCAATTGGAGTTTTTACTTCAGTAGACATCAGAGAATGTAATCATCAGATAGAAATCCATCAGAGACCAATCTTCATTATTCTAACACTTGCAGAAGTCCATATTGATTCACCTCAGGTTATGACTCACAGGAAACCACTTAAATTGTTTCATGGCAGGAGAGAAGCCTGGGCCAGATGCAGCCTCAGCTGGAGCTGCCAACAGCCCCTCTGTTCTGGCTTGAAGATATGCTTGGATAAAATTCTCCAATTGGTAGTTTAACTAGTGCCCCTCACGCTAGTACAGCAGAAGAAAGCAAAGAAAAGCATAAAACAACAACATTTTTTTACTGCAGCAAAATCCATACTTGTCAAACACAATTGCAACAACTTGCAGAACAGAGGCTGGCATTCAGCTTTGGTTGATAGGATTAAGAGCAAGGAGAAAGAAGGGAATGACCCCATGCTTCCCACCAAGTGAGCAGCAACGAGGTCAGAGCTTAACTCTGGTAACAGCAAAAACCCTGCTGATTGCCAAGGCAGCAGCTGTGTGCCCATGGTGAATGATTTGGCTGTGCTTGAGGACCTCCAGGAAAGGCAGCATCATACCTTTCCTGCTTTGTCCCAGTTTCGATAGTGGCTGAATGGTTCTGCTATTGAAGGAAGCAAAATATCCCGATGTGCCTAGTTCACATGGCTCCTGCTAAGTGCCATTCTCCCACAGTGATATTGCATGTCAAGGCTTTGAAGACACCACCAGTGTGTGAACTGTAACTGTTGATGTGATAAGTAATAGCGATAAACCAATGAGATAAGTTATTTTTGATCATCAAGTCCAACCATTCACCAGTACTGCCAAGGCCTCCACTAAACCATATCACTAAGGGCTTCATCTACACAGTTTGTGAATACTTCTAGGGACAGTGATTCTACCACTGCCCTGGGCAGCCTGTTCCTATAATCTTCCACATTTTCAACCAAAATTAGACATTCCCGTCAGTAAAGGAACTAATTTTCCTTCACACTTACCATCAAAGCATTTAGTTCACTTAGGCTTTCAAATTCAAAGTATACCCTTGATAATTTCAATAAGTCTACTGGAGCTGTAAGTATGTAGGCAGCAGCTTCATGTGAGGAGAGCTGACCTTCACCAGATGATGCAGTGCAAGTGGGAAAACACAGAAGTTATTAAGCAAGAAGAGCTGTCCTTTTTGGCAAACTGATAACTGAAAGTATCTGTGTTGGTGCTACTGAACTAACACTAAACCAACATGATCTGATATTTCAAGCTAAGTGATATGCAGATATTCAACTTCAGCCTTTAGGAAAATGAGCTAGAATACTGTAGCACCCATAGTTATAATTTTCAATATTATATAAACCCTTGATGGAGAACAGCATGAATCTTCAGTGCATGTGTGTCCTGTGACAAGAGTTTTTGCACATAACAGAAGAGGTAGCATGCTATTATTCAGATCTACATCAGTCCTTAGCAGGAAGCTCTTCTGTTCTGAAACACAGGAAAGGAAAAAATGGTTATTATGGCTTCAGTTGTAAGATTGCAGAATGCAAAATCTGTCCCCAAAAATGGGGAGAGTGAGCATAGGCTGTTTGATTTGTCATTTTTAAAATAATCTAATTCCATAAAACAATTCAGAGAGCAGTCACCAAAAAAATTATTAAGAAATAAAAAAGCAGCAGAACAAGGCAACAACATCCAGCAGTGGTTGCAATTGTCTCTGTGCTGAGGCAACAGGGGTGGGAAAAGGAAAGTACGTGGAAAGGAAAAGGCTAAAGATTAAATTAGCTTTGCTCTACAGCCGCCTAAATCATCTCAGGGTGTCATCCACTTGATTTTTGCAGACAGCCTGAAACAGAAGAGCCAAGAGAAATAAATATGGCTCCTGTCAAGTTTAATGGCCTGTTAATAATAGTTTTTGAGATTTGGGCCTCTTTATTGCTGATGATTTTAACAGCAGTGAGCTCACAATGTGGTCCAAAGTTAACTCCCTCTAACACCTTTCTGGGTGGAAAAGCCAACAGAAATGTAAACAACTGCCAGTGTTTTCAGCTCACACCCCCTAGCATTTTAAATGGTGCAGTTTCAAGACATGGTGGAAGTACACTGAAAAGTAGAACTGCGTTTCCCAGCAGATATACTGATTTTATTTCTGCTTAAGATTATAGCACAAACACAAAAAGCTGCTGTAGAAATCTCTTGGTGTTGAAGAACTCAAGGATTTTGCTCTACAGCACACCCAGGGCCCTCAGCAGAGAGGAATTAACCGAAGCTGAGAATAATGCTGTGACCTGCATGGCTCGTAAACCCCTAATCATAAAGGATGCACAGCAAGACATTGTGAATCAATGAGGCAGCACGGGAAAACATTTGCAGTTGAATTTTATAGACATACTTTGTCTCTTCCCTAAAACAACAAGACAATTCTACTGTACCCAGAATTTCAAATTAGGCTTTACCAACAACTATATTTTACCAGTAATTAGTGCTAGTGGAAATGTGGTTTGTTGTTGGTGGTTTTATTTTTTAGTTTGGTTCAGGACATCTTTCCTGCTAATGATCTCCCGATTTGTACACAATTTTCTTTTTTAAATGACAAATACTGTGCTGGGAGGAATCAGAATAAAGTGTACCTTTAAATTTGTACTGTTTCTATCAGTAAAGTCCTAAAAATGTCATCCTTACTGAAGCTGTTGGATGTTTGTTAAAAGCAATAACCCCATTAAAATTTATCAGGCTCCTTGGATGAATTCACTAAATACAGAAGAACAGCTGAGGGACACAGAGGTTATGTTTCAAAATAAATACTACAAAAGACCTATGAGTACACTTGGGAATAACCCTGGTACTCTAAAAACTTTCCCTGCAGTTATTCCACTAAACTTTCCTTTGGGAACACCTGAGGGTAAGAAACTCAAAAGCAATAGCATAGGTTATCACAATCACCTAATTCTGTACTGCACTTGCTACAACCTTACACAAGATATAATAATGGAGCATGAATTATTCTGAAATACAAAACAAAAGAAATTGAGAAGCCCAGAAAACAATCTGGCATATATACCTGCAAGATCCCACAACTGGACTTCAACTCAAGTGCTTGCTGTTTTATAAGCCTATACCAAATTTGTAAGTTAACATGTATTCAAACCATGGAGCTAAACATAGATCAATATCTGCTCTCTAGTGTCAAGATGAGAATTGAATAGTTCTTTTCATCTTAGAGAAAAAAAAAAGCCAACTAAAAAAAAGCAGTATGTATGTAACATTTTCCTTACTCAGTTATAGAGAAGATTCTTACGGGGGAGAGAAAATGAATTATTGTTATTTGGAAGGGGAAAAATAGCATTTCTGAGGCTTATGACTTTTGTTTTTTTACAATATCATTTCTCAAAGCTCTCTGCATTTCATCCCAGTTTACATTTATCTTGCCATTTCCTAATAAATCAGCAAAATTGGGCTTTATTCTGTTACAAAATATTCTTTAAAAAGAGATAATCTGGAAGTGACAATCAAGGGGATTAAAAAAAAAAAAAGATAAAAGGATTCTGCAGAAAGAAAAAAAATCCTAAGCAAGAAGGACAACCTGATGAGGACACATCTTTGAGGCCATAAAGTGATACTTTTCTATCTGATTATATAAAATATTGCAGCAAGTTACAACAGTTGTAAGAACTGCAACTGCATCTAAGTTGAGAATAAGCATATGACTGATTGTGAGCCACCAATCACAGCAAATAAAAGTGCATTTAAATTTCATTACATGCTTTTGTGAAATTCTATGCAATGCTTCAAAAAAAGCTGTAGGCTTTCAGCAAGTATGTTTTAAGTAGTGTTCTCCTACTGATGGCCTATGCAGCAATATGTTTCTAGTTCTTAGTCTTGAGGCTTGGTTTTAAATTTTAATAACATTAATCGTGTAGATCTTTTTCAATTTTTAGTTTAAATTAAGGTTATTAATAAAAAAAAATCTTGTATAATACGAAATGCTGATCGATGGTGGCCCACAATATTCTTACTCTCTGCAGTACTAGTTGAATTTACTATTATGCCCTAGTCAATAATGACAGAAGCACTCTTTTCTTTGCCTTCCACAGATATATAAATTTTTACAAATATACATACAACAGTCCATAATGCTCGTTTAAAATGCTCACTACATACCTGTTTACCTATCTATGGCTGTGCATTGGTTACAGCCACAGCAACACAACCTGGAAAATATTCACATTAAGAGCACAGTCAAGATCTTTCATTTTGTATATGCACCTTTCCTCAGTACCTTCAGAAACAAATAACCTTCTCCAAACTAGCTTTCTCTTGTATCAGAGTACTTTGTTTCAGCTTACAAAGTCTGACTTTTTTGTTTGTCACCCTTATAGCTAAAATGACTAGTGAATTCCTCCATCCTGATAACAAAAAAAGCAGCCAGTTCTCCTTAATCTGTAAGGCTGCACAAAGAAAATATATAAATCCGTCTTTAATGGACCTTAATTTGTACTTTTCAATTTCATTAGACCTTACGTGCCATGACATAAAAACTGCACTTCCTGAAAATATGAGGACTTAATTTCTAATTCTGCAGAAAAATTAACTAAGCACAAGGCCAAAGTGATAGATACAAAAGGGAAAACCAAAACCAAAACCACAACAACTCACAGCAACAAAAAACATCACACATAAACACTGCATGCATGCATGCATACGTACTTATTATCCACACATTTTTCAGACTTAAACTTGTCTTTCACAAGTGTTGAAAAAATCAACTACTCATTCAACTATTTTCATGAACACTGATGAGCACAGTGGCTTTGCTCTCTCAGAGGAGAGCAGCTGAAAATAACAAGAGTGGCTTGTAAAGCCTGCTGGATTTTAGTAGTGCACAGCTCATGGAGCTACACTAGGATGTGGGAATGTACTTAAGTGAACATAGCCATGTGAGCAATCCAGACAGCTACTTTACAATCGTGAAGTAGCGAGCTGAAGGTTTTAGGACCTTGCCTGAGAGCGTGTATGTACAGGAGGGAGAGGGTAGCTGCAACCCTGGAACTTACTGTTCTCCAACTTGGAAACATGTGTTGTACTTGGAAGCATGTGCTGTAGTAGTCAACCAATTATTAAGCGATTGCTAACACCTGTTTAAGGAATGTTAATCAATCAGATGTTACTGAATGTTCTAGTATCTTGAAACTCTCTATAAAAGGCACACTTGTGTTACAATAAACTGTCAACACTCTGATTACATTAATGTGTGTATGTTGCCCAGAGCTCCTGCCACACTAGGAACATGCAGGAGATGAACTACATAAGGAATTTGTTTAAAAAACATTCTGCACTTTTCAAAATCAGGCAGGTTTTGAAACATTTAAACCAAATATCTTCACATGTACCTCGTAGCAGCCTTCCACTGTATGAAGGGGGCCTACAGATTCTGGGGAGGGGCTCTTCATTAGGGACTGTAGCAATAGGACAAGGGGTAATGGGTTAAAACTTAAACAGGGGAAATTCAGGTTAGATATAAGGAAGAAGTTCTTTACTGTGAGGGACTGCAATGGGTTGGCCAAAGAACTGGTAAATGCTCCATCCCTGGCAGTGTTTAAGGCCAGGTTAGACAGAAGCTTGGGTGACACCGTCTAGTGTGAGGTGTCCCTGCCCATGGCAGGGAAGTTGGAACTAGATGAGCTTCAGGTCTTTCAAACCCTATTCTGTGATTCTATGTATCCCAGTTTACTAAGTAGAAGGAAAACAAAAAACAGAGGAAAGAGACATCCATATCCAATGAAAACATACAGATATACCTTTGTCTAAAAAGGAGACTGAGAGAATGAAGGGAAGTATTTTTTAATTTATGAAGAAAAGCTAATGCAGTACCTTGTCAAACAAAAATCTTCCTGGGTATTTCTGCATAAGTACTACTGATACGTTTCTAATAATGTACCTCCAGTGTTACTAGCTGTTCAAATTACATTGAAGTACAACACAGACAGACAGTATTATTTTAGCTCTATCTAAACACAGCTGTAAATATTTTTTTCAGCCAAGGCACTTTGATACCTACAGTGAATTTAATTCACACAGACCCTCTAAGAGTATCTGTCGTGGTTTAAGCCATAAATCAGCCATGCAGTTTGTTCACTCACTTCCCCCTTTTTCTTCCCTCTGCTCCAGGAGGGATGGGAAGGAAAATCGAAAGAATGCAA